>CABHPH010163314.1:53140-66943 GCA_902168325.1 Peromyscus nudipes | reverse complement strand
CCCAGAGGCAGGAGACTACATTGCAGCATGAGATATTTTTAGTTAAATAGAAAGTGTAGGCAGCTTATGTGAATATTTGAACAGCATTCCTCAGTAGGTTTGTGCAATATCCTCTGGAAGTTTCTCACAAACAGTACAGAATTACTTAAGTCCCTAAAGAAAAGAGTATCAAGCCAATCATTAGCTCCCTGATGTACCAAGATGATAAAGTACTTAAGCATTAAGTTTTAAACACTATTATCCTAATGTCCAGGATGGGGTTGAGGTAAATGCTAAGTGTGTAGCTTCTTTCATGGCATCTTTAAGACTACCTCTTGAAATGTGGACACAATTAGAAATATTTACTTGATCCATAACCATGCCATATATACAATGTTGTCACTAAGAGTGAATGAGGAATGATGTACAAGATGGAACCATCTCTTGACTTCTTTAACCTTCGAAGAGAAAATGTAGGATATGTATGTATGGTTCTCAGTACATTGGGGAATATGACTTGCTTTTGATTTCTCCAGAACGATCTTCAGATTTTTGTGTCTTAATATTCAAGCTTTCCTTCTAAGATGGATAAAGCCACTGAACTCTGAGTTGAGTGTTGCAGCCTTTGGATCACTATTTTGTACAGAGCATCTTGGCTTTTGCATCTCTATACTTCTGAGTCAGTGAATGCCTTGAGAAGAAGTGAAGAAATGCATATCAGACTTCGGTCCAAAAGCATCACCTGTCAAGTTCTGACTGCCTAGTAGATTTCTGGCACCTGAGAACATATTTTAAAAACAAACATTTAAGCTTCTTATTGGTTTAGATAGAATGGTATACATTCCAACTCTTTCAGATTGTAAAGTGACACCTTAACAGATTTGAAAGGAAAAGTAAGATTTTATACATGGTAGAGAGCCTTTCAAAAATTAAAGCAAAGGAAAGGTTTAAAAAGAGTAATAAAAACTAAATTAAGTACATTTTGCCTCCTTATCCAGAATAAAAGAATTTTAAGCAAAGAATAAAAAGAGACAAATGATACACTAGAAATAGAAAGATTGACTATATAAATAGAAATATTAACTATATAAACCAATATCTTAAAGGACTTTCAATTCATACAGCTCCTCCATGTTACACTAGAAAATAAAAATGAGTTTTCTTCTTGAAGTAGCACAGATCAAGAGTGAACCCAAATTTGAACTTTCCTCTTTCCTCCCTATGTCTTCTGTCTGTAGTGTGTAGTCTGTGGCCTGTCTGTAGTTTGTCGTGTATGTAGGAACTGTGTCTGTCCCTGTTGCCTGTGTCGTTTGTCCCAAAGAACTTTGCTCTGTATGTATTGAACAGCACAGAAAACATGGTATTGGAAATGAATAAGGGACACCTTTTCACTGTTAAAGAGAGCTTTTTAACAGCATTGTCCAAGGGGAGATGTTACTTTACTGACCCCAGCTAACAGAAAACAGCATTCAAAACCTCACATGGATGTTATCAACATATATCCACATGTGGCTTATAGCATGTATGGGATATTTGCTTTTGAGCATTGTTTTCAACCTGTTGGCTGCTTTCAACAAATGATTACCAACACAAACACACACACACACACACACACACACACACACACACACACACACACAGACATTCTGGGGCAGGGATGTGGAAGAATACATGGTTTAATGTTAAAGCTTTGCTTTTAGATTAAGTGGTAAAAAGCTGATTACTGGGAAATCCAGAGCACACTAAGTTTAGTGACATTGTTTTCTTAAAGACAGGTTAAACTTAACAGGTTGAGCACACAGTGAAATAGCATATTGAACATAGTTTCAAATTACCTCAGAGCATATTGCTTAAGTTCAGTCTCAAAGGCAAAAGGTGTTTTCAGAAAACATATTACTAAAACATAGAAATATAAAGCATTACCGAATAAGACAAATAGATTAGCATTGTGTTGTAATTCATATATTAACTGGAGTTGTGAAACCACCAAGATATAATGTATAAAGACTACAGAGAGATGAGAACCTGTGTTGCTAGCTCCAGGGAAAGCAAAGGATAGCAAAAATGTATATAATTAAATATCTTATTGAAAAGTGAAGGAAGGAATGACAAAAAGTGGTTTATCTATGCAAATAGCCAGAAAGAAGGAAGAAAGGAACATAGGATGGACACATGAAGGAATTTTTCTTGAACAAGTCATTTTTTTCATATCCAGCTATACTGAATACAAAGGGACTAAACAGTGAAATCCAAAATTTGTCCAACTCGATTAAATGAACATGCTATAAGCTGCTCACAAGAGACCTTCAGTACACTGACACAGGGAGGTAAGGAAAAAATACCAATTTCTTAAAACATGGAAAAATAGTTGGGGGTATGTTTATATAAAACTACAGTGGATTTTAGGTAGTTATCATCATCAAAGGTAACACTATACCATACTTCTTAAAATTAAAAGATCACTCCATCAGAAAGATGTACCAAATATTATTATTCATGTAGCAAAATAATATCACTTCAATATGTATTAGCAAAAGTTGATAGAATCAAAGAGAAATAGGCAATTCTACAGGTCTTGGTTACTAATAAGCCAAGTGGGGCTGAAGAAAGTTTTGTAAAATAATTTGCAAAGTTGAATGAGTTAATATTCATAAAACAGTGTAGTAAGCACTTACCGAATGCATGGTATGATATGGTATGTTCCCCAGCCTGGTTACATGCTAATCTAAGGGTCTCTGTCTTTCAAGGCACCTCTTAGTCATTCTCTGGTAACACATCCTCTATCACAGCCTGCTTTGTTGAAAGCAAACCCTACTGATGGACCCTATCACTCGCTGTCACTCTCCGTGCTCACTTATTAAATGCACCTAGGAGTCTCTCTTGAAGACTTTCTTTGGACATAGGAACTTTGGAGACCATGTGCATTCTAGGAGGGAAATATCAAAGAGTGACTATAGCAGGTCCAGTTTCCACCCAGTGAACAATGGGAATTGCTGCATAAACACCCTATCTCCCAGTCTCTGATTGGGACCACCAGGTGCATGTTCTATAACATCCCTCAGAGATTCTCATCAGCTGTTGTCTACAGTAACTGCTATAAAACAGAGCCTGCCTCAGCTGCGCTTTCTTCACTGTCTCCCCACATCCCACTCTTACCATGGCTTCTGAGATATCGCAAGGAAAGTCTTACATGAACATTCTTGCCTAGGTGTCTGAGTCTAAGAACAGGAAAAAGGCAGTGCTCGATCTGGGGCTCCATGACAGAATTTTACTGACCAAACTAGGTTTTCTTACCTCTTTGTGTGAACTCTTTGAAGGCAGGAACTTTGTTTTTAATCTCTGTATCTTAGACCTTGACAAAGTACCTGTCATATAAGAAGTGTTCAACTAGTATGCCATAGCCATTGTTCAATTAGTAAATGAAGTTTAATTTTACACTCATCATTTGTTACCTCAATTCAGGGCTTCCTGGATATGTCCTGCAGACAGGTTTTTAAAAAGAAACATGTTGGAGGGATGGAGGTAGAAGAGGAGGGAGAAGAGATGATGTAAATAAATATTATTTAAACAACAAATAAATTTAATTAAAAAAAGAAACTGTAGAGACAAGTTTGAGTTCTTAGGAGAGTGGCCAGGGAGCTGATACTACAGGGAGCATCAAGATAAAGAAAGATGCTTGGGAGTCCTGATGGCTGCTGTGACTGATGTACGGGAACCTGCTGGGAAGAAAAGCTAAGCTATCAACAAGGAATGTCAACATCCTGAGACAGGTTCTTGTCTATCACAAACTTGCCTGGAGCCAACCCTGCTTATACTATAAAGAAGTGCTGTGTTATGCTAGGTTTATTTGAAGATGATAAGGGATTTGACTTTTATGGGAATGTGATATTGTCCTGAAAAAGCAATTGTCATTAAAAGCAAAAGTGTTCCATCTAATCACTATATTGGTCCATCTGGTGTTGTTTCCTTACTTTATTGATACTCTAATATTTAATTAAATATTTAAAGTATAATCTATTGTCCCCAGGAAAATACTTTCAAGACTTGTTAAATGTCTGTAATGTAACCAGTACTATGTTAGAAATTGGGATATGAACAAAATCATCCAGCAATGTAAAGTGTACTGTTAACAAAATCATCCAGCTATATAAAGTGTAATGTTAGAGACAGACACACACTGAAAAGTAAGGCATGCTAGAGGTCAAACATGACAAATGTCAACAATCTTAATAGCACAGAAGTATAGTCAAAATCTGCTTAGAAATAACAGCTGAAGTCACTTTCAGCTTATGTGTTCCAAAATAGTTCCAACAGGTGCATTTTCCCCAGAAATAAAATACAAGTAAAGAGCTATGAGATCAAGATGAGAAGTTATGACATACCAAGAGTTATTTGAGGATGGATAAGTATCTCATAATAGCAACTTTAGTAGAAGCAGAGAGTGAATAGAGAGAATCAGGAGACACTGAGGCTGGAGCAATCTTAACCTTTGTTGCCTGGTGTAGCAATCTGATGACACAACACTGGAAAATGTGTAGTGTGAAGTAATTATTTATTTATTAGTACATTAAGCAACAAAATCTATATATTACCTTAATAACTACAATAATGTTAACTATCATAAGTGTAAATAACATTTCAAGAAAGCCACTATACTGTCCACAATACGAAAATTTCTGTAATTTCCATGAGAAGGAAAATTACAAATACTACTGATACTATTATGTTCTGTTGCCTACACGCATAATTTAAGAAAACAATCACTCGCACAATGTGTCTTAAAGAGAGTAATAATACTTCTTATCAGAGTTTACCACCCTATCCAACTGTACCATTTCATGGCATCTTCCCTAAGGACTCCAAGTCAACATATCACAGAAATGTATGCCTATTAATATTTACCAAAACATGATTCATAAGAACTAAGTTATAGAACAAACTTGGGTGTCTAGCAACAGAGGAATGGATAATGAACATATGCTATCTATACAAAATGGCATTTTTTCCAGCCATAAAGAATAATGAAGTCACATCTTTTACAAGCAAATGGATGCAACTGTGTACAATCATATTAAGTAATTAAGCCTGTCTCGGGAAGACAAACATATACCTTTTCTCAATTGTTGTTCCTGTATTTTATATAGATATATAAAATCACACACACATGCATACATACACATATTATGCAAAAGTAAGATAGTATACACACATGTAAATGTATATGTGAAAGTAGAAGTAAACCATTCTAGGGAAGAGGGAAAAAAAAAAGAAAGAGAGAAAAAAAAAAAAAAAAAAAAAAAAAAGGAGGGTGAAAAGACTCTGTTCCACACTTTCATAAAATTTAAAAATCCATATATTTAAACATATTGATGAAAATTGACTTATATGTAAAACAATATAGAATTGTATCTATGAGCAAGTGGGAACTAGTGAATAGTTTTAAGGTAGGTGTACTACTTTTCCTCTTCTGTAACAAAATGCCTGCAATAATCAACGTCTAAGTAAGAAAGTTTTGTTTGAGTCATTGTTTCAGAGGTTTAGCCCATGACTGGTTGGTCCCATCACTTTGGTAGCACAGTAAATTATAGTGAGAACTTCTGACAGGAGGTTTGTTAACTTTATTGCAGTAGGAAAGCAAAAGGGCCTTGGGTAACTTGAGGTCATGATACCACCTTTAAGTACACATCCTTCCCCAAATGACTTAACTCATTTGCCCCAGGCCCCACCCCTAAAGGATCTACCATCTTTCAATAGAGCCTTCATCTGTTGACCACACCTTCTATATATGGCCAGTAGGGAATCTTACTTTAGAGCCATAATATAGTCACACACTGGATTCTCACATCTAAAACTGATGGTTATGGCATGGACTATAAGTCCAAGCTGCCACCACTTAATGCAGGAAGATGGAAGATAAAGAAAATAGCCCTAAGAATCAACCACAATGAGCATCTTCCTTTGGCTACTCTAATTCCTCCAGTAAGTACAGAGAGCTCAGCTTGGCAGAAGCATAAAACCCAGGGCACAAATGTGATGCACATAACCTAATGCCAGACTGCTTCAATCTTGGAGACTGCTCAAGTGTGGAAGAAAGCCTGAACTTCATATTAATACAAAATATATTATGAAGTTAAAAGGAATGTTTTTGTTTCTTTGAATTTTTAAATGGATGCCCCCTCCCTGAATCTTCAGGTATGTGGCTCCTGGGAAGATGTGTTTACTTTCTTCCATTTCCAGATACTCTTCATTTATAACATGTTACAGTACCTAACACTAGCTTATAGCCATTTGATTCAATGCTATTTTTGCTCTCAGAATATGTTATTTCATATATAAAACTCATCGTCAATATTCTCCTAAAGATTTTGTGTTATATCTTGCTGCTGGAAGGATTTTCATATACTTAATTAACTGACTTTCTCAGATTAACATAGAAAAAAAGACAAGGAATCACTGATGGAACTATTGACCTCAGTAACACTGAAGAATCAGTAAGCATTGGAAGCTGTCTTAGCTGTCTTGCCAAGGCAACTCTGCAAGGCTGTGCCATTCTCATTCCGATTCTGCTGCTGGATTCCTGGTTTCTGTAGGGCTTCTCTTCCTCACAATTTCAGTTTACATGGGGCCATTATGATGCCTAGACTCTTCTATAAGGACACAAATTATACTATGTTGCTTTGAAGCCATTTGTGTACAGACTAACAGAACCTCCCTAAACTCTATGATTAATTAGTCCAGTTTAATTTTTCTCAACAGATTTGAAGTTTCTAAATGGCCCTATATTAATAGACTGTACTCTGAGATGTTAGAAGCTAATAGAGAAAGTCATGGAATATACAACTGGATTCCCTTTAAAGGACTGTGATATAGGGCAAACTGTCCAGAAGGGTTCTGTGGCCATAACTCTTCCATGCCCTACAAGACATGTAATTCATTATTCTGATGAAACAAGACCTTCTCACTTGATTATTATAGGACCAAATTCCTGGAAACATTAGGAGGCATGCAAATTACCATTAAACCAATCATAAAAAATATAAGGGAATAGGGCCGGGCAGTAGTGGCATACGCCTTTAATCCCAGCACTAGGGAGGCAGAGCCAGGTGGATTTCTGTGAGTTCAAGACCAGCTTGGTCTACAGAGTGAGATCCAGGACAGGCACCAAAATGGCACAAAGAAACCCTGTCTTGAAAAAATATCCAATAAGTAAGTAAATAAATAAATAAATAAATAAATAAATAAATAAATAAATAAAGGGAATCGTTTACATTCCTTAACATTATCTCACATAACAAAGTCCAGGGCTTCAAAGATATACTGCTCAATATATTAGACACATGCAAGGATTAAAATTTAATAAAATTAATTAAAATTTAATGAAATAAAAATTCAGTACTTCAATTAACAACTGCTCTATTGACAGATACTGAATACATTCAGTGTGTATATATGATTGAAGGAAATTTTGTTGAGCAGCCTTGTGGGTTTTTTTTTTTGGTTTTTTTGTTTTTGTTTTTTAGTATGGCTTTTACTTGAGGGAAGAGGTTTGAGGGGGTTGTTACTGTTTGAGTTCCTTTCATTTTCCTTGATGAACATGATGATGTTCCTTTCCTGGAAACACATTAAGGATGAGGTGCCAGGTTTCTTCCATCTGTTATAACAGGAAGGACAACTGGTATTTTGTAGTTATTTTAAATGCAATAAGATGCCCAAACAAGAAAAATACCATGTCTGCCCCTTAATGTTGAGATCTCTTGGTCATGCAATTCTTCCTTTGCATGGGCAATGGCTGTGCATAAAGGTGGCCAAATGGGTGGAGGGAAGGTGGGTTTGTCATCTGAGTCTCTGCCCCCGGGAACCTCTGTGTTTCACAAAGCAGCTGTGTCTTCTGCAGCCTTCATGATACAGCTGTCTCAGTTGCAAACATAACAAAGGAATGATGTAGCCCATAGCTATACACTATAGCCCATGAGCTGTCTGTTTTCACTGCGGTCCCTTCCTGTGTTTGAGAGCAAAAATGACAAAAAAAAAAGGCTCACTATTCTGAGTTTGAGGTTGAGTAGATAGTCATTTTCATGCTTTGATTTTAAATTTCCACTGTCTGTCCCATGCCATGATTTCTCGTGTATTAAATAAAATAACTATAACACCGCTGTATATCTGGCATCTGTTGAACATGACATGTATGCATAGGTCTCATCCTCAATGATTTTAACGGTGGTTTGGAGGAAAATGTTCCATGGAAATCATTTTAAAATTGGGGACATTAGGTTCCTTAAGTCCTTAGGTTCCTTTAAGTTCCAGTTTAATCCATAATGCATATTCATTTCCAACATGGTTTCCATAAGAAAATTTCATTTATTCATTCTTCCTTCCTCACTGGTTCTCCCTCTCTTCTCCCATTTGTTTCTTCTATCCCTCAACAAATTCTAAGTTCAAAGACCAGGATGAACGCTCTCTCTAATCTCACTTTCTGTGGGATGTGGTTATTTCCATGGAAGGGCTGTGACAGCAGCAGGCTCTGTGCTAAAGTCTTGGCTGCCTGACAAGACTTACACTTGCCAGGGTTTCTTCTTGTAGGAAAATAAGAAAGAAATAGCTTCATGGCCAGTTCTCGGGACCCAATCCAATGAGGATGCTCTCGGTTTGGATATTGCTTAACTAATGCTGCATAAAGAACCCATTCCTTTCTTTGAGAAAAACACATTCATTTTTTATTACTTTCTACATGATATTAGGAAACATTTATTCAGATTTAAACTCAGGAAGAAATTCTACTTTCATGAGAATAAAGACTTTTAGTATGATTGCATCTAGGTAAAGAAGAAAAGACATATGTGAGACACTTAAATGCAGAATTGAGTTTCTTGAAGATATTTCTAGAAGGGCTCTCCTATGTTTGACAATGTATATGGATACATACAAGAAACAATACTTTGAAAGTAAATATGACAACTATTTGCATTCAAGAGAAACCATTCTAAATATACCTTATTAAATGTGAAATTAAAATTGAATTACATTTTACCTTCAAATAAATAGATGTTGCCTGCCTTGAATATTGGGTGGTTATGTCATATATACTGTGCTATTTTAACACATGTAATTACAGTTGCAACCATACTCAAAGAAAAGGTCTTTTGTTATAGAAATGTCTACTGGCTCCACAAACAGTGCAAGGTACATTTCATGTCCCATGATGCATTAAAAATATCTTTTAATTCTATGAATCTAAGGAAAGGAAAGCCTTTTCGGTTTGGGGTATCCTTTTATTTGGTTTGGTTGGGTTTAGAGGCAGGTTTTCACTGCCTCTGCCTCTCTAGTGCTAAGAGCATATTCATGTACTACCACATTTAACTATGAAAGCACAGATTGTGAGCACTGACAGGCTGCTGCAAATGTCAGTGCTTCTGATTGTGCAGGCTCTATCAGCTTTCCCCTAGAAGAGGTCAGTGTATAAAGACAGCCTGTTACTTCTGTATTCGGCTAATTATTTTATAGATATAGCTTTTCCAGGTCAAATTAACAAAACTAGAAATATCTCGATTTACCTTCCAACTAGCACAGAGTTTATTCTATCAGTTGAGTCAGTGGCTCCCTCGTGCCAGAAACAGGAAAAAAAAAGATGCTTTTGCACATTGGTTGGAGCACAGGGCTGTCAATATACAAAATGTGCTTCTAGAACTCAATGTTTGCTCTTTTTTTAATTTTATTTTATAATTTAATTTAATTTTACATATGAGCCACGGATTCCCCTTCCCCCCCCCTTCCCCCCAGTCCAACCCCATTCCCATCTCCTCCAGGGCAAAGACTCCCCTGAGGTCATGTGTCTCTTTCCAAATACCTTTGGCTAGCCCACCCATCAATACCCATCTAATACTGACGCTTGTGTTAAGTCACAAGAAAGGACAAGGTGAAAAGGTAAGGACTCTTTCCTTCCCCCCAGTAGGAATGCAGCATCTTGCTGGAGGCAGGTGGTTATCTTCTTGAAGTAATGTAACATTATGTTTTTCTTCTAACAGTTAAGGTGTTTAGTTCATGTGAAAATTAACTACTTTGTATCCACAGTACTATCACCAGATCACAAAGGGAAAAATAATAGAAATGTATGGATCAAAATTTCCTTTGGAAAAAAACAGACAGAAGTTTTTATTGTTTTGAGGGAGTTTTTGATTTTTGTTTGTTTGCTTGTTTGCTTGTTTTATGTTTCTCTCACCCTTCTAGCTAGTTTCCTTTCCTAAGTATGAGTTCAGGAGGGTGTGTGTTCGTTTCTTAGAGCCATGTGTTTTAAATTGGTCCTAGTATTTGACTACTCTTTTGTTTGTTTGTTTGCTTGCTTAAATTTTTATTTAACTAAGACATAATTACACAATTTTCCCTCTTCCTCTCCTCCCTCCTACTCCTCCCACGTCTACTCCCCACTCTTCTCTTTTTCATCCTCTAATCCATTACCTCCCAACAGCAGTTTCCCTTCTCTCCTCTCCTCCCAGTGCCCCCTGAACCTCTCCTCTACCCCAGATCCACTCCTCCTCCATTTCCCTTTAGAAAAGAGCAGGCCTCCCAGGGATATCAACCAAACGCAGCATAAGAAGTCACAATAAAACTACGTACAAACCCTCATATCGAGGCTGGACAAGGTAACCCAGTAGGAGGAAAAAAGTCTCAAGAGCAGGCAAAAGAGTCAGAGACACTCCCACTCCCACTGCCAGTAGTCCCACAAGAACACAAAGCTACACTACCATAGTGTATATGCAGAGGACCTAACTCAGACCCATACAGGGCCCATGACTCTGTGAGCCCCTATGAGCCCTGCCTCCTTGATTCTGTGGGGCATAACCTCAAGGTGTCCTGGACTCCTCTGGCTCCTATAATCCTTCCTCCCCCTCTTCTGTGGGGTGACCTTGGCTCTGCCTGGTATCTGGCTATGGGCATCTCTGCATCTGCTCCTATCAGGTGACACCTCTCTGATGACAATTGGGATAGGCACTAACCAATGAGTATAGCAGAATATCATTTCCTTGATTTTTTTTTCACCAGTTGTGTTTGGTTCTATCCTAGGTTTCTGGGTTGTCCAACTTCTGGTTCGTGGCCATCCAGGCAGTGCCAGGCATGGACTGCCTCTTGTGGCATGGACCTCAAGTTGGACCAATAATTGGTTGATCACTTAACTACTCCTTTAAGGGGAAATTTTACTGAAAAGCAACTTTTTTCTTATCTTTTATTAAGTCTTTGAGAATTTCATATAATATATTTTGATCATATTCACTGCCTTCCTCACTCCTCCCAGATCTACCCACTCCCCTAATTCCCCAACTTTATGTTCTCTGTTTTTGTTTTACTGTTTCACCATCAAATCATTTGGTGCTGCCCATATACTCTTGGATGTATAGACTATGGAACTGTAGTCAGCCCACAAGGGACAACACCTTAAAGAAAACTGATTCTCTCATCCCTAGAATCTATCAATTGCCAATAATTCATTGGCTAGGGGTGGAACTTCATGCTGGGATTTTTGTCTGGCCTGAGCTTTTGCTGGTCTTAGACACGTTGTCTCAACTTCTATGTATTCATATGTGCACAGACCTGCTGCCTGGAAAATACTGTTTCCTTATCGATATCCACCACCCTTTCCTCTTCCAATCTTTCCATCTGTTTTTCCTCAATTATCCGTGAGCCTTGAGAGAAGAGGATGCAATATAGACATTCTGTTTAAGGCCAAGCATTCCAAAGTCTTTTATTCTCTGCACCTTGACCAATTGTGTATCTCTGCATTAATCACTATCTGTTGCCAAAAGAAGCATCTCTGATGAGCCAAAAGATCCACTAATTCATAGTGTAACAATAATTCATTAGCATTAATCTTAATATTGTGTCGATTCTGCAGAGAAAACGTCTTAATTTGTAAATAGGGCATAAAGCTAAACAGAAAATTCTCAAAAAGATGAAATACAAAAAGCTGAAAAATAGTTTTTAAAAAGTTCAAGAACCTTATCTCTGAGGGAAATACAAATAAAACCTGCTTTAAGATTCCATCTCATGCCAAGTGGAATAGCTAAGATAAAAAAAATGATGAAAAATGCTGGGACAGATGTGAGGAAATAGAAAGTTATTCACAGCTAGTGGGAGTGCAAATTGGTGCAGCCACTGTGGAAATCAGTGTGGAAGTTCCTAAAAAAAAGCTAGAAAAAGCAGCACCACATGATTCAACTATACCACTCTTGGGCATCTACCCAAAGAACTCCTTATCTTACTGTACAGATATCTGCTCATCAATCTTCATTGCTATTCTATTTATAACATCTAGTTGGAAATAACGTAGATGCCCATCAACTGATAAATGGGACAATGAAACTGTGGTCAATTTGCACAATGGGCTATTATTCAGCTCTCCAGAAAATTCACAAGTAAATGGATGGAGCTGAAAACCATCTTTCTGGATGTGGTAAGCCATACCCAGAAAGACAAACATCTCATGTTTTCTCTTATTTGTGGATATTAGCTTTCAAACTTCAGATATGAGTGTTACATTTGGAATACTTGCAGAGTTCAAGAAATTAGTAAGGGGCCTTGAGGTGATATATTTCAAGGGGGAGGAGATAGAATTCAGTGGTATAAAGGGTTAAAGAACAATAATGGAATAGGTAGGTTTAAATGAGGTGAGAGATAGAAGATGGTAATACTAAGACATTTCAAGAGAGTCACATGGACACTTACTATTATAGAAGCTTCATATATACATATACATATATATACACATATATATATAAACATTTATTTTAAAAAGTTTAAAGAGAGTTACTTTATAATAAGGCAATAGGGCACCATAGGCTAACGAATAAAAAGTTCAGTGTAAGGAAGGGGTTACCTCTTTTGGAGTTGTTGGCCAGTGAGGGCCCATAGACCTCTAACATTATAGGATATTGCCAGTGTTCTTGGCTGACATGAAGAACTTGATTGCTGAAAACAACACATTGTTGAGTTCTAGAACATGAAGAAATCAAGGTTATACTAACCTGGACATGCCATCCCTAGTGGCCAGATTTCATAGTCCTATGAAAGCTATTGAAGGAAAAACTAATATATTACCCAGTTGTGCATCCTGTGAGCTACAACAACAACCAGCCTGGTAAAACATATCCACTGATGCAACAATGGCACAAAAGTCATGGCAGTAACCAACCATCTTGTGATTGGATGAAAGCCTGCTCCACAAGCTGAATCCCATATATGGCACAAATATCCCATATATGGCACAAAATCCCTTATATAGCACAGGAAACTGTGGCTAGATAAATAATAGGTCCTAGATGATAATTTACTAGCATTACTACTCTATTAAATGGGCAAAATATGAAAACAGTTCTTAAGAAAACACCTACTGTTTATATTCTGTATATATTCTGTATACTATATATATATATACATATATATATACTGTATATATTCACAAAATTCACAAAGAATGAATAAAAATAATGAAAGAGTTGCTCCCTCCTTTTTAAAGTAGTGATAATGACTCACACAATTACCTAAGGAAATTCTACTAAAATTTTCACTTCTTCATTTTTAGACTATTTGATATAGTTATGAATTATATGTTCATAAATGAATATTCTTAATATTAAGCAGCTATTTCTTAAGTGACTTGAGATGCTATTAAACATGTGAATCAGGAAATGTGAATTGGCTGTTTGAATCCTGGGGCTTAGTAGAGACCCTTGGCTCAGCCCGGGAGGAGGAGACTAGAACTGCCTGGGCTGAGTCCACCAGATTGATTTCAATCCTCGGGGAAGTCTTTGCCCTGGAGGAGATGGAAATGGGGGG
>CABHPH010163314.1:11875-53040 GCA_902168325.1 Peromyscus nudipes | reverse complement strand
GGGGGGCGGGGCGGCAGGAGGGAGAACGGGGAATCTATGGCTGATATGTAAAGTTGAAATATATTGTAAAATAAAATAAAATAAATTAAAAAAAAAGACTTGGAAATATAATAACAAGGTTTTCAAAAATTCATCATTTTCATGAGTATATGTATGCAAGATGGACTTTAAATTAGAGAATGCTATGTTCTAGTAACCTGATATGTAACAAACTGCTACAAAATCTTTTGATTAAACACAGTAGTTGTTTTTAGGAATTTATATGTATATACACATATGTATATAACAACAGTTAATGATAAAACAGACCATGAATTGAAAGAGAAAAGGGGGTTATATGAAAGATTTTGAAGGGATAAAAGGGAAGGAGAAAGTGGGATAATTATATTATAATCTCAAAAAATAAAAAAAAACATAGAGAGACAACTTTATGTTATCCCATGATACCGTAGGTCAAGAATTCAGTCACTACTTCACTGGATGATTTCTCTATCCCACATATATTGATAAAGGACTTTAGTAAGAAGAAACCAGAAGATGGACTGCCTAGAAATTGCCTCATAGGAAAGCCCAGTACTTGATAGGCTGAAGGAGGATGATTGTGAGTTTGAAGCCAGATAGGTAGTGTGACTCCATCTCAACAGCAGTAGCAGTACATTAAAAAGTAGACTGCCTGGGATATCCAAGTCAACCATAGCTCCACACACGGATGTTGTTGAGAATGGCTAGAATACTGGGCTCAGTTTGAAATGTTGCCTTGACCATCTATACCAGGTCCAGTGGATACAATAGCCTGGAAATAGATGGACTCAATACTCCAAAAACATGTTTTAGGAGAGTGAGGTAGAAGCTACTCATTTTTAAGGCCTGAATCCAGAAAGAAATGAAGCACAAATGCTGACATAGTCACAGGATAGTCATAGTCCTAAGATTAGGACAATTATACTATGTATCCTGATGAAAAGATGCACACAAATTTTGTAGCCATGACTAATGTTTCATCCCCCATAACATGACTAAAAAGGAGTGACTATGAACATTTAGCCATATGGCTCATTATACATGAGGCATTAACCTTAGCTAAAAACTAAAAAAGGTAATATGTAGTCATATCTTATGGAGTCATTGTGATCAGAAACTTACCTTCCATACACTAATGCAAATATACACAAAGCAGTCAGCACATTTCCGTATTATTTATTGTGTTTATTTTATGTTGTGTGTGTACATGAATGTATTTATGTGTACTAGGTGTATGCAGTGCCTACAGAGGTCAGAAGAGAATACTGAACCATCTAGAACTGGAGTTACTGATGGTTGTGATTCATTAGTTGGGTACTGTGAACCAAACCCAGATATTCTATTCTTAAGTGTAACTTCTGAGCCACCTCTCAAGCCCCTACTGTAGGATTTTATTTTTTTAAGTTAATCTGAAGTTATATTTGCAGATAAGAGTTGGAATGGGAGCATATATCAGCTAGAAGTGAGCAAACCCTGAAAAACAAGAAAACAGAAATCACTGATCAGCCAACAATGCTACAGTGCAGTATCTCATTGCCTATTTAATTTTGTTTTTCATTCTTTTGTTTTTGAGGGTTTTGTTGTTGTTGTTGTTGTTGTTGTTGTTGGTTGGTTGGTTGGTTGGTTGGTTGGTTGGTTGGTTGGTTGGTTGGTTGGTTTAGTTTGTATTCTGGATTGTTTATTCTTCTGTTTTTTGTTTGTTTTTTTTTAAGATAGAGTCTCACTTTTTAACCCAGAGTGAGCTTGAACACTTGGCAGGCCTCTTGCCCCATTGTCCTAAGTGCTGGGATTATAAGCATGAACCATCATGCCTGGAAAAGTTTTGTTGTTGTTGTGATTGTGATAGTGTTTTTACTTTTTAATTTTAATGAAAAAAACTGCTTTTCCAAAATCCCCATAGTATTGAAGAACTCTGATTCCATTCTTTCTGTATTCTCACAGGAGTTACTCCTGCTGTTATTAGCTTCCTGTGGTCAGGTAGAATATTGTGTCATATTTGTCTGAATAAAATGGATAGCTGATTTCAATGAAATAGCTCAAGTTATTCCTTCTAAAAATCAGGTGTAGGAATGTCTTCATTACATTTTATTAGTTTCTTTCTCAAGTTACCCTAAATAGAGTACTGAGCTTTTTTCTTTCCATTTTTAGTTTTCTTACATGTAAATATGCAATACTGTTTTAGCAGGTTAATTAAGGTAAAAAAATCAAGATACTTTAGTAAGGAATCTTAAAATGTACAATTCATCAAAGAGGATACACATTTGTTTCTCATTGTTGATGCCCTGCAGTACAAGGTAGATGTTCTTTCACAATGCAATTCAGAGATTTTGGTTCCCCAAGACTTTCTGACAGCCTTAAGATACGGATTTAGAAAGGTTCTTTGAATTATACCCGTTTCTAAGCAGTGGGAAAGAAACCTTAGTACCAAGACCAGAGTGAGTAATTCTGCCTCTTTAAGAAGATACCTAGAAAATGAATATCCACCTATATCATTTGCATAGTCAAGGCTATCTGGGAATTAGTTTCTGGGCCAACATTTATGTGACTGAGAAGGTATTTAAAGAACAGGGGGATATAGTATGGGGGAGTTGGTTATATGTTAAGTTGCTGCTTAATCAAATTAGTCCTGTTTTAATAACTGCTGCTCAATGGTGACTACCAGTTTTGTCATTTCCCTGTCATTTTTCCAAATGCAGCAGGATACACTGGCAACATGTGCCTCCCATCCCATTTTGGAAGATTCCTCTCTAATAAAATGATTTGACATTTATGGATCAGATCTATGTCTCAGCGCATATTTTTCTGATTTTTAAATGTTCTTCAGCCCCATATTTAGGAAGCTATACTACAAAACATGTAGCTATTTCTTTTTTTTATAAGTTGTAACTATCAACCATACAAGACTATTGCCTTTGGTACAAAATAGTAGCTATAAAAGCATATTGATGGAATAATTAAAATGGCAACAGCAAACCTCTTGGTTCCTTTGTAAAATAAGAGATGTTCTACCGGATTGAGCAAATCTGACAAGGTTCCACTGTCTAACCAAAATGTTTGTTCTTGCAAGGACTATGAGGTAGAGATAGTATCCTGTTGCAATTTTATACCTTCTGTCAAGGTGGACTTGTTAATTCTCAATATCCTACTTCACAGAGCAACATGGAAATATAAAATCTTGTAGTAGATAGAATTATTTGGGTCCATTTTCACTGTAGGACACCACTGGGGTCTGAAGCATCTCTGTGATCATTTCATTCATGTGGAGAAGAGGTTATCTAGACAGATAACAAAGAGTATTGGTCCAAAGATTTGTAGGCTTGGATGTGTACATGTGTACACATATTTTTTTATTTTTTACATTTATTTACCCAGTGTATGTGTCTGTGTGAGGACATGAACTTGCCACAGTACATATGCAGAAGTAAGAGGACAATTTAAGGGACTTGGACCTCTCCTTCTGCCATGTAGTATCAGAGATTGAATTCAAGTCAATGGGCTTGACAGCAAGTACCCCAGAGTACTGAGCCATCTCACTGATGTGATCATCTCTTATCTAAGCCTTGTCTGGAAGGGTTAATCAAGCCCACTGTTTTGTATTAGTCAGTTTGGTTTCTTCTCATTGTAAAGTCTTTTTGACAGAAGGGACTCCTTGACCTGTGTCTGACACAATTGTAAAGTCTCTGCATAAGGTAGGGAATGAATTCATTTTAGCTGACTTTCCTTTAGTATACATTGTGTTTGTGACATTGTTAATCATTTCTGTATAGATCTTGCTGATTGTTGTGAGGTTTCCACTCTGATAATATATTACAACTTAGGTGCACATTCTACTCCTTATGGAGATATGGATAATGAGAAGTTTTTAATTCTTTGGTTTGTTTGTTGGCATTGTATTTTAATTACTTTATTTCTCCTTTCCATTTCCTCCCTCCAAACCCTCCCATTTGCTCTTCCCTATTCTCTTTCATCTATTTCACTAATGTTATTGTATGCATATATATTCCCAAATATAACCTGTTGAGTCCATATAATGTTACTTTTATGTGTGTTTTCATGGATGAGCCCAGATCAATGAACACATCTACAAGACACTTCCATACCTAAAGCTCAGAGAACACTGTGGAAGAGGGGTGGAAAGAATGTAAGATCCAGAGGATCAGGGACTTTGCTGTGAGATTGTGTCTCCTAGTAACACCAGAAGCTACACTTGTAAAGTCTCACTAACATGACCACCCAAACCTCAGCTGAAGAAGGAAGACACTAATGAACTTGCCAACCTGCATGGGGAAAAACTCACAAGTCCTCAGCCTTACACAAAGAACAACAGCCAACTGAGTAAAGCTGGGAAGAGGAGATGTTGCCCTCCCCAAGAAAGAGCACACCAATTGGTTGTCCAGTGCCAAAGAGTTTGGAACCCTTAAACAACTAGACAATGAAAGCCAGTGCACAGAAAACTAGGTCTATTTAGCAATAATTTAAATGATCTTTTTATTCAGCAAGCTCATGTCCTCCACTGAAGGAGTGTATTTTTGAGTTGAGCCTCTCAGTGCTCATGCGAGCTCTCTCCCCATCTTTGCTTGAGAACTAAGGAAAGGATGTTGGATATGGTCGCCAAAGTATGACTCTGTCTTGCATTTTCAAAGAAGGAAAATCCTGCTAGTTTTCATGTTTTGTAATTCTAACGTTGTGGAATACCAGACCCTTTCCACTTAACAGATGCCCAAACCCCACCATTCTTTAGAAACTTACTAAAAGTAAACGGTACTAATAAGGCAGAAAGGAAAATGTATTTGGGGATTTTGCAAAAGATTTAAACCTCAAGGAGATATTATTATGCATAACAAAGACAGAAAATGGAAATTCTGGTTACCTAGCCCTTTCAGAAACTTCATATAAAATGCATTTCAGGCACAGCTTTAAGATTCAGAAATTACAAATTATTATTCTGGCAATATTTCTTTCCTTGAGGTTATCTTATCAGGGCCACGAAGCTGCCAGCTGCAGTGGGAGTGCTTCGCAGGAACATAAAGCTTCTAGAATGAAATCAAGCTTGTGTGAAATGAAGCGTTGCTGCCCAACCAATGCAGTCAGTCATTGCAGAGGCTTTATCTTTAGCAATATTTGTATTTAAAGGAGAATGATCTGCTGTAAAATATGGTAGAGTCTGTCTGTCTTCTAAACTGTGTAATAATTTCATTATCAACTCCATTGAGTCTTCCTTTTGTATGTTACTGCTGAAAACCTACACAATGCCTGATAATCACCATTACTACAACTTCATATTTGCATTTTATTTCTTGGTTTACTAAACATAATGTAGAAACCATATGTTAAATGTCAGTGGAGTTGTACATAACTCCTATGTCTGTCACCATCCAGCTTAGTGACCTTAGGCGAGTGATTTCACTCTAATGATAGGCTTTTCCCCTTTTTCTGTCAGGCTAATGATATTTTCTAGCAACATGCTATCAGGGAGGAAAGCTAGCATGTGTGTTAGGCTAATGCTAACAGGGCTTTCCTCCAGTCTCATTCATTCGAACTTCCATTAGCTCAGCTCAGTAGACTTATAAACTATTGCTTGTGCAGAGTTCAGTGCATGTGCTACTAGTTAACTGGTGAGTCTCTTCCATGCAGCAATTCAGAGACCCAGGTTCCTTGTACTTTGACACTTTTTTGTGTACCCCTACTTCTTTTTCTACATCAGATCAATACAAAGTCCCTGCTATGGAAGTGAATCACATCATGTTTTGATACAAACAGATTAATGGCAATTCTTGAGTCCAAATGACCAGACACAGTTTCTATGATGTGTTCCATGTTACAGAAAGGGCTTCATGTGAAATATATGTAGTTTGTGAAAGTCATTTTCAGGTACCTTGTTGATGGTATCATCATTCTACACAATCACTCCCATAATTACCATTGAGCATCATGACTGGCAACATGTTATCTTAAAAAAGACCAAAAGGTGACCATAGTTAGAAATTCAGTTTCTCTTATTCCCCAATGCATCGATCATACCACTGCCAACATTTTTTTGAGTTCCCCAAATCATAATACTTCCCCTTTTTACCTGAAATTCTAGTTACCTGATATAAGTCACAGTCACAAAATATTAAGAGGAAAATTCCAGAAATAAGTAGTTCATAAGTTTTGAACCATATGCCATTCTGAATATCATGATGATAGAATCTTACACACAATTCTGCTCCATCCTACCTGGGTATGAATCATCCCTTTGCCTAATGCTCTGTAGATGCTACCCACCCACTAGTCAGCATCCATTTCAGTTATGAGATTGATTGGCAGTACTTCAGTATTTGTGTCCAAATGGTACTATTTTACTTAGTAATGGTCCCCAAACACAAGAGCACCATCCTGTTCCTTCAGATATGCTAAAGAGAAGCCATACTGTTTCCTTCGAATAAAAAGGTAAAAATGAAAATAAAAAGCAAAGTTATCACAAGCTGAAGGTGCTCAAATCTATGGTAAGAACAAACCTTCTATTTATAATATTTTGAAGGGAAGAAAAATAAATCTCTAAATGTTTTTCTGATGTACCTCAAGGTGCACAAGATACAGCCATTATATGTGGTAAGTGAAACTGTGGGCAGTAAGGAAGCTTCCATTTCCAGCTTCCCCATGACACTAATCCTGCTGATGTGGGGTCGATGACTGAAGAACTTCACTCTAGTGACCTGACTTACTGTTCTATCTCTGTCCTTTTCTTTCTCTGGCTTCTTGCTAGTGAGCTCCCCATGTCCCCAACTGTCTGCCAAACCCACCTGGTACAAGCAGGCTTCATGTCTGTCATTGCTATTAACACTTCATATGGAGCTCTTCATCCAGATCCTCCCATTGTCTGATTCCTACCGCCTTGAAATATTTCCCCAAATTAATGTCATAAAAATATCATCTCTTCTCAATATGCAATTTAAATTTTCCACTCCATTGCCCTGTAGTAGCACTCACTAGCCCCCCCCCGCTTCCTGCTTTTATTTTATTTTATTTCTTTCCAAGCTTTGTCACCTTCTAATGCTTCAATGCATCAGAATTAGAAGGTAGCAATTTACTTATGTATTGGTTTCCTCCCTTACAGGAAAAAGAGGCCATTTTTCATCTACCAAAGATATTCGCTCAGCTATATTTGTCTTTAGAACCTTGGAGAGTGCTTAGAGTTTAGTTAGCAACCAGTAAGAACAGCCTTTGGAAGAAAAGATGAGTAGAAGCCTGAGGAAAGACACAAAAAAATGAAGAGAGATTAAAATAATCATCTGCTACTGAATTTAGCTTAGAATGCAAATCCCATTTTAGTTTCCTACAGCCAGGCTGGTGTATAGTTCCTGTGCAACTGCTCTGTTTTGTTATATGACTCTGACAGCCCTTGTCTTTCTGTTGAAACATTATTCCAGATTCTTCTGTGGTTTGAGAGCCTCACAAGGCAGGTTTTCAATGAAAATCTGGAAAATCAAATGCAAGTTTTACAACAGAAATGGGCTGTGAGTGTGGAAGGGAGTTAGAGAGTCAGACCCATCCTTACCCTTCCCTCTTGGTACACCTTACCTTTGTGAGATACAGACAGGAAAAGTAGGGCCAGATGAGAATGCCACACTATGGCATGGTTTTCAATGCATGGGAATTTGATTTTGCAGGTGGCACATCAGAACTGCAGTTCCTGTTTGTCCAGATAAATGGATACACAGTGAAAGATTCCAATGGTTTAAATGTTTAAAAGGGCTGAAGTTCTGTGCCTAAACTTGTATTACAACAACTTTGTAGTATGTAACTAAAGAGGTTCCTTTCTTTATAGTCATAGAAGTAAAATCCACTCTTATTTTGACAAATCTTCAACAAGATTCTTATCCTGAATGGCCTATTTTTTAAATATGTACATATAACCAGAGGTTTTAGGAGTGGGCAGCTTGCCAAGCTTGCCATAACTTCAAGCAAATACTCAATACTGTGAAGTCTTTCAAAAATTGGTAGCAGTTCTAACTTATTTTTGGAAACATCACAGTATCGTTGACATTGTCCCTACAAGGCCTTATTCTCACCAGGAGGTAGAACAAGCATGTGACCTACAGTTGGAAAAAAAAAAAGCAAAATTAGGCCAGTGTTTCTGTGACCCTTCTGACCAATCTTTAAAAAATCAAAAATGAGGTTATATAAGGTTCTTTTGCTCAATGTAAAATTCTTATGTGTCCTTCAGAGAAACCAAAGGAAGGTAAGCAAATTTGACAAGGCATCTAAGTGGAACATGTGAAGTTATATATTTCATTGTTACTTGCTCATATTTTCACACACACACACACACACACACACACATACACACACACACACACATACACACACACACACACACATCTATGTTCAATCACCTGCAAAAGTTAGAAGAGTGAGGAGATGAGTTCTATTCTGTATCCCACAGTTTCTGTTGCAACTTCACAAATATGTGTACTCAGTATGAGTTTAGAGAATTTTTCTATTTTCTAGATCAAGTCTCTCCCCGCCCCCTGCCCCCCGTCTTTTGAAGGGAGGATAGGGAATCTTAATGTGTGAGTTACAGAAACCTTAGCATTATTCTGCCTATATTTAAGCTAAGAATCAATTGTGCTCAATCTTTTAAAAATAACTTGCAACTTAAGACATGTTCAGCAATGTTATAATGGTAAGTTGAAATCAGCCACACAGCCGGGCAGTGGTGGCACATGCCTTCAGTACTAGCACTAGGGAGACAGAGGCAGGCAGATCTCTGTGAGTTCGAGGCCAGCCTGAGCAACAGAGTGAGTTCCAGAAAAGGCACAACACTACACAGAGAAACCCTGTCTCGAGAAAAAAAGAAAGAAATCAGCCACAAAATAATATCTGCACCCTAGAAATTGTCAAACATTATAAGGGAGATACGTTTGCCTTCTGCCCAGAAGCTGCTATTAAGCATTCACTAGCAAGTGGATGTCACTGATTGTGGTATATTGCAACCATGATCCTGAAAGTTTCACTTTATACAATGTGTTTTTGCTGTTTCTCCATTTATGAAGTGCACTCATTTATTTATCTCTGAATCTGGGGTCTGGTGAGATTTAGGATTTGCACCAGTTATAGAATTTAGTAGAACCAATTTGAATGTCTTTGCCAATCCAAGGTCCCAAAGGGCCTTACTTCTGCTCCTTTGTGATCCCTGTACCACACTGTGCAAATAAGCTCGTGATACTCATCTTGCAGATGAGAATCCGTGTGATCTTCCTAGGTCTGCCAGTTTCTAGGCCACTCAACATATAACTATCAAGTGCATGCATAAACATCGACAAAACCAAAAGTGCCATCACAGAATCCAAAAAAAAAAAAAAACTGTCAACCCATCATATACAAACCATGTATATGGCTACTATTTGGAATTTCTGAGTCTTAGGGTGATTTGTCACACAAATGCTGGCATACTACTCAAGTTTTCCATTAAGTGTCAAATCAGCAGTTAACAGTGCTATTGCCAGGATTACAATGTGAGCCAATGTCTGTTCAGGACATGATACTCTACGTACTGTGACTTACTGTGAGAATATCTTCAAAATTAAGTTCTCCTGCAGCCATAAGTTTCCCTGGTCCTGCCTGGCACTGCGATCTGGAGGAATCTCTCCCACCCGAGTCCTGCAGCCACTTAGTCCCGAGTAAACATGCAGAAGCCTATGTTATTTACGAACTGTATGGCCTGTGGGTCAGGATTCTTGCTAGCTAGCTCTTATAACTTAATTCAACCCATTTCTATAAATCTATATGTTGCCATGCAGCCATGGCTTTACTGGTCTTTGGGCATCTTCTTGCTCCTTGGGCAGTGGGCTGGCATCTCTCCCGACTCCACCCTTCTTCGTCTAGTCTTCAGTTTGAATGTACTGCCTAACCTTATCTTGTCCTGCCATAGGCCAATGCAGCTTTATTTATCAACCAATCAGAGCAACATATATTCACAGTGTACAGAGAGACATTCCACAATGTTCTCCTTCCCAAGACCTTCAGGGAGTAGATGGGAGATATCTAAACCTAAGTGTCAATGAAGTACATGGAAATCTGGGTGGTGGTGGCGCACGCCTTTAATCCCAGCACTCGGGAGACAGAGGTAGGCGGATCTCTGTAAGTTCGAGGCCAGCCTGGGCTACCAAATGAGTTCCAGGAAAAGGCTCAAAGCTACACAGAGAAACCCTGTCTCGAAAAACCAAAAAAAAAAAAAAAAGCCTTAAGCTATTCAGACAAGGGTTCCAGATGGCAGAGCACTCCATTCTCTATTCAGTCAGCATTACCTCCATTGCAGTGTCTGCCTGTGTTTCATAAATGAGGCAAGTCCTTTGCTTTCTTGGGTTTTTATCCTCAGTGTTCCTTTTGCCCAAAGAGTTCTGTTTTTCAAGGCCTTCACTCTCTTATGTGTAAAGGCCAAACATAACATATTCTTCTTAAATAACCAGAGTGCTGCAATGAGACTTTCCTTGAACAGATCCATCATGCTGTTCAATAGAAATTTAAAATACATACCAAATTTTTATTGCTAACATTTTCAAACATAGCAAAGGTGAAATTAATTTTAATTACATATTTTATTTATCCATAATTAAATAATTTTAGCATACAAACAATATATAAATCAATCGCATGCACAACCACAAAAAAAAAAATGTGTCCATACCAACTTCACTCTTAATTGTCAAAGGCAAGAAACAAGAAAACTATACCTCAGTAGTGAATGACTAAACAAATTTTGTTTGGTATATCCATGTGTAAAATATTGCTCACCAACAAAAATAAAACAAGCTGGATATACACTAACACAGGAATATTCCTCAAGGCCCTTTTGCTATATGGGTAAAATAGCCAATCTCAAATGGCCATGTATTATACACACATGACAACTTCAAAGTAAACATTTATAGAGGTAGGAAAGAGGTTCCAGTTTGCCAGGGGTTAATGATGTAGAGTTGAAAAGAGTGACAAAGGAGAAATATAAGAGATATTTTTGTTGAGACGCTCTGCCTCTTGACTGTGCTGATGTTCATACTAACCTACATACATTATAACATGGTATAGATCTCAGCACACATTGTTAAGATAGTATACTCCAATCACACACTATGGAATATAGTAGGTACAATTCAACAAAATATACATGCATTTCATATTCGTGAGTTATCAGAGATTCACAACAAGTTCCAAATCACAGTATAGGGGCATCCAATGGACCTTTCACCTCTATAATACTTTATTTTTTTCCTTATAGTAATACCTAATAATTACCAAATGGTAATTCTATGCCAGGCAGAGTCTTCTGTATTTAACAATGATTGATTTGTTAAATATTTTAAAAATCTTTTGGTATAGATACTATTAGCTTCAATTTATTGATAAGATTCTAAGAAGGTAAAAGATTAAATTGTCTTTATGAGTTGCAGAGCTTGGCTTTGAACCCACAAAACTGGTTTTCAGTTTCAGTGTATTTGTATGTCTTTGTCCCCTTTACTCTCTAAAGTCACTCCGCACTGCTTTGTCCGCAGTATTTGGTACAGTGTAAGTTATCAATAAATATGTATAAAGGAGTCGGTAAAACATGAGGATAAGTTTAAAGGACCTAGACTCTGTCTTCTATGTCCCTGGCAAACTTTATTCTCAAGCAAGTTCATGCCTGGCCACTGCTGCTGGCTTCACCCTGTGGACTTCCACCTTGTTAAAATCATCAGAGGTGCAAAGCTGTAGTTAAAATAGATTGGGAACAGTAAGATGCACAGGAAGTTGACTATAATTGATAATAAAACAGCATAAAGCTCTACTTGGCACTAACTGTGTACTAATTGGTACACACCTTTGACTAGCACTCAAAAGACAGGAAAGTTCAAGGCCATCCTAGACTACATAGCAAGACCCTTTCACAAAAACAACAGTAAACTTTTTAAATTCACTAGATATTCCAAAATAACTAAAATCAACTTTCAATTGTCTCTCCATTAAAAAATGAGAGTGATATAGGATGAGATATGATAATTAGCCTGATTTATTCCTGTCAAATTATATATACAAATATATGTATATTTCAACACATCACATTATCCTGCATAAATGTATATTATGATTTGCCAAACAAAATTAAGATTTAAAAAAGTTAAGACCCAAACTGGGCAGTGGTAGTGCACCATTTAATCCCAGCACTCAGGAGGCAGAGGCAGGCAGATCTCTATGAATTCGAGAACAGCCTGGTCTACAGAGTGAGTTCCAGGACAACCAAGGCTGTTACATAGAGAAACCCTGTTTCAAAAAACAAAAACAAAAACAAAAAGTAAGTTAAGACCCAATCTAGTTAAAGCACAGGTTGGCTTTATCAAAGTATCAAATATTTTGCCATAGTGAATACTGAACAAATATTTATTGATCACCTGCCATGTACCGGTCCCAGACAAGGTGGAATCAACTAAACAGGTTAATGGCTTGTCAGTGAAGACCCAATTTACCTCCTGTCAGAAAGAAAAATCATCTAAGCTTCCTAGAAATCAATTTGCTAACATTAGAAAAACAATGACCCATGTGTTATCATGGGCAGATTTGTATCCTCCCAAAATTCACAATTAAAGAATTTCTAGCCACAAAAACCTCAGAATGATACTCTATTTGGGTGACAGCATCTATAAAGAATACTCAACTTTAAATGAAGTTGTTAATGTTGGTCATAGTCTAAAATGCCCAGTGTCCCTATAAGAAGAGAAAGCTAGCACTCTAGCATGTAGAGAAGGAAGTCTGAGGTGACAACCCAGAAGGAAGCCAGCCAGCCATCTACACACCAAGGAAAAGAGGCCTTGGAAGGATTCAACTCCGCTAACACTTCGATCTTGGATTATCAGCTTCCCCCACACCTGTGAAGAGAAAACACTCTGTGTGAAGAACCCAGCCTGTGTGCTTTGTGATGGTGGTCCTACCAACTACTAAACATGTTTGTTGTCTCACTGTTTCCAGAGCTGACAGTCTGCTCCAGAGGAAATGTTTGCAAATATGTAGAATGGTCTGTGTCTCAGGAGCCCCACTGTGATGTTGGGTTTTAGAGCAAAATAAACCTTAAATGTTAATAAAAGAATCAATAGATGGATTATACTACCTTCTGTTTCATAAAATGCCATGGAGACTTTAATAAAACAAGAACTGGTGATATGTATATTGGCATAAGAGCCAATATTTACTTGATTTTCTTTTTTTATGTAACAGCCCAAACACACACACACACACACACACACACACACACACACACAAAGCAAACCCTATGTAGTGTACATAGTATGGTCACATTTACATATGAAAATCCAGTTTGTCTGCAGGGACAGCAAAAATAAACAGAAAAAGGTCCAGGCTGGGAGCTCTGAAGGAACAGTGTAGTGGTGGACTTTGAGCATTTGTTCTGTTGTGTGTGTATTGCTTATCCTATCCATAACCCATAGCCAGCTTGGGTTACTTTTGTAATTTGAAATAATGTTCCTGCAGCACAATAACTAACAATAGCTATACAATTGGCTATCGAGCAATGGTTCTTAACCTGTGAGTCGCAGCACTTTGGGCAAACCTCTATCTCCAAAAGATATTTCCATTATGGTTATAATAGCAGCAAAATTAAAGTTATGATGCATCACGGAAAATAATTTCATAGTTGGGAGTCACCACAACCTGAGGAATTACAGTCGCAGTGTTAGGAAGGTTGAGAACCACTGCTTTAGAGGAACGTAAGTGGTATTCTCAATTCAAAAGAGGCTTCTCTGAGGAAGTAGCATTTGATCTAAAAACAGAAGAGGGACTCTTTCAAGAGTAGAGATGAGATGTTAGGGACTGGGTGGGGATCCAGAAACTGGAGGCATGGGAGGCTTTAAGATAATGAAGGTAAGGAAGAGATGCTAAGGCTTCTGAATGAAAGAAGAGGTTTCTCCAGGTAGAAATGAGCTGAAACAAGAGCTTGGTTTGTTCATAAAGTCAAATGAAAAACAACAGAAAATGTTTAGAAGAAACAGGCACAGATTTATATTTTAGAAAGACTGGTCTCCCTACAGAGTGGAGTCATCACTTGGAAGGATGCAAGTTTATTCGAAGAGAAGCTTAGCTAGATGGGTTTGTAGAAACCCAGGAAAAGATGGCAGCATGAGTGGGGAGGATGAGAGTGGTGAGTATAGAAGGTTAAATAAATCTACTGTAACCTGTAAGTGCATTAGGTTACATTGTAAGTGGGAGTTGAGGCTGCTAATATTGCTAATTATTACAAAGGGGAGAGTTCCCTTGTAAAGGGGCATTGCAGCTGCTATTGCTGCTAATGAGTTGCTAAAACCAGACAATAGTGAAATAGATTATCCCAATAACCCCAATGTAATCACAAGGGCCCCCAAGATTAGAAGAGTTGAACAGAAGAGGATAATATGAAATATGGAAGAACAGTGAAAGAGGTGTGCAATACTGCTGCCTTTGAATATGGAATGAGGACCCAAAAGTCAAAGAAAACAAACCACTTCTAAACACTTGAAATGGAACAGAAATGGATTTATCCCTAGAAGGGCCCATGAAGGAACATGGCATTACCAAAACCTTGATTTTCACCCAGCAAGATTCATTTCAGACCTTTAACATCCTTTAACATAGGTTCTAGAGCCTAAACTGATGTATGTTCATGTGTTACAGCGGCAAGAAGAGACTAATACAGTGGAGGTTCTAAAAGATGTGCAGATATGGTGGGCATTTGGGAACAAGATAGAATGAAGTTGGAGATTGTTGTATGTGCATGATGAGGGAGAAGGGAAAGTCTGAGTATGTTCTCAGAATCAGCTTCAGCAATTTGATGTACGGTGTATCAGAGGAGCTATCTACAAAAAAGTGAGCAGATGGAGCCAGTGGGAAGACCATGAGCTAAGTGTTAGAGATGCTGAGTGCCCAAAATAGGAAGAATTCAAAAAGGGATCTGGAAGCACCCACCTGAAGCTCAAGAAAATTCTAGACATTCTCCATAGTTGTGATCTTTAGCATAAAGAGGAAAGAAACGCAGAGTAAGGTTGTGGTGAAATAGCAGCTTTCAATTTTAACATTTAATAGATACTTCTAAAGACTTTTTGGATGTCTACTATGTTGATACTACTTTGAAACACATGATATTCATATCTCAATATTGTGGTATCACTATGACAGTATGGAAATGATCAGAATTTAAATGGATTTTCCTGAAAGCATGCCTTTTGTCAGTCTTGGATCTTGGATAGTGAGAAAATGAGATGGATAGATTAAAGCCAGTGTGAGGAATTAAATTAAACTAGAAAGGTCCTATGATGTTGAAAACCTACATAATGTAGAGCTGGACAAATGGATGTGCTAAAAACAACTGTGGGTTCGCATTAGAGAGTTAGAGGAAATTCAGAAAATTTAAATGAGAAGGAATAATCAAATAGGATCACCATATGGAGACCAGAGTAAAATATCAAAAGGATTTTCTAAAGTAGAAAAAGACAAGGGAGCTACCAGGAATCAGTTGTAAAGGCTGAGTTCACATCCAAAGAATGAACTTGGAAACAGAAGTTGGATCCTCAAAGAAGAAAGGGTCTACTGCTAATGAAAGAATAGGTGTTGGGTGGATTAGGACTCAAGTCTGAGAAGCTGCAGCAAGAAAATAAGGCAGGATCCCAAGCGACTATATAGTCTGTGTAATAGAAATGGAAACAAGATGTAAGAATAACTATTTTTCTCAGCCAGAATTCAAGCAGTTTCTCTTTTTCTGTCACTGGAGAAGTATTTAGCAAGCATAGCAACTGTTCTATGACCTGTTCAGCAGACACTGAAGCTTAAAAAGAAAGGAAGAAGGAAGGAAGGAAGGAAGGAAGGAAGGAAGGAAGGAAGGAAAAGAATATATTACTAACATCCTGGACACATACACATTCTCCTTAAAAAACAACTGCATTTTGAGATTATATAATGAACTCATCCCAGTTTTTTAGCACTGAATCCCAAATACATAATTCATATTAAATTTTCCCTAAAAGTAGAATAGCTAAAATCTGGGTGTGTATTTTTTCCTTGATTCTAATTCTATGATTACTCTATATCTATAAGGAGGTGTGTGGTTGGTGCTTTCCCCTCTCACACACAATTTTGAATCAAGCATTTTTCTTCTACCAGTGGCAGACCAAGTCATTAAGCCTACATTATCTGGACACAGATAGGTATTTCTAAAGTACTTACATATTCATTAGTACATTTACCAAGTTCTTCATGATATCTATGAGACTAAGAAAAGAAAATTCTCTTGATGAGAAAGGTCAGTGAGAAATGATTGTCTCCTAAGAAATACATTAAAGGAACATCTTTTAAATGTGGTGGTCTTATTTTTTCTATGTCTCTAGCATCTGTGTGGCTGGAATATTCTTTTTTATCAGTTCTTTGAGAACTTCATAAAATGCCATATTCACCTACACCTCCAACTCTTCCCAGATACATCTCCCTTCTCTATTCACCCATCTTTGTGATTCTTTTTTTAAAAAAACAAACAAAAACCTCACAAGTCTAATTTGCACTATCCTTATCCTCTTGGGTATGTGGCCATCCACTAAAGTGTGGTCAATCTATCAGGGGTCGCCCAAAGAAACTTGACTCTCTCTCTGCCAGCAGCCATCAATTGTCAATAGCTCCTCATGTGAGGGGACTTTGTGCCCACTTCCTCTCTTCATACTTGGATTTTTGACTGGCTTTATCCTGCACAGGTCTTATGCATGCCATCACAAAGGCTGTGAGTTCATATGTGCAGCTGCCTTGCTGTATCCAGAAAATATTGTTTCCTTAAGGTTATTCAACATCTCTTACAATCCTTCATTCCTCTGTTCTTCAGTGATCCCTGAGCTTTGGGAGGAGAAGTGTGACACAGATGTCCCATTTATGGCTGAGCATTCTCCAGTCACTTCTTCTCTGTGTCTTGACCAATTGTAGGTCTCTGTGTTAATCACTATCTACTTCAAAAAGAAGCTTCTTTGGTGAAGGATGAGAGATGTATTAATCTATGGTTACAAAGATAAGTAAGTAGGGGTTAGTTTTAAACTACATCCATTTAGCAGAAAAATAGGAATAGATTCTCCCCTAGGGCCTATGACTGTCCAGACACAGGTTTGGCCTCAATAATGCTGCCAGTTATGGTTTTTAAGCTTGTGGGGCAGGTCTTAATCCAAGCAGAAAGTAGTTGGTTACTCCCATGATGCCCATGACACTACTCTACAAGGGGCATATCTTGCCCTGCTAGTCATTAATGTCGTTCCTGGAGTTCACAGCTGGGTAAAGTTGATGACTACTCTTCTCCTCTGGTAGCATGCATAACACCTTTCAGCACTTTAAGGGCTATCTAGTAGGGATGAAGCTTCTAGATGAGTATGAGTTTTATTTCTCCACACTCTATGACTCAAGTGAGTGGTATCTTTAGTAATAGGGTCTAACCATCAACTGAAGGACCAAGAGTAATGACAAAAGCCTACAGTATTCGGAGACCTATGGGAATTCATTGACCAACAACTCCAAAAGAAGTAACCCATTCCTGGCACTGGACTTTTTATTTATTAGTCTGTGGTTTCTAGTAGGAGAATTGCCACCATATTATATGATAATGCTATTTAAACTCTTTATATATCTATGTATACAAAAATGTTGCATGCCAGAGAGGCTATCTAACAGGAAAAGACCCTAGGAGGGACACATGGATGATCCTGTGAAGGAGAAGTGGATGAGATCTACATGAGTAGACTGGGTGAGGGGGTGGCAGAGGGCGAAGAGTGGAGGATGAGAGCATAGGGAAATGGGACGGTCAAGCCAGAACAGGGACAGAGTGGGAGGGCAAGGAGGAAGATACCATGTTAGATGAGGACATCATGGGAATAGGAAGAGGCAGGGTGCTGGGGAGGCTCTCAGGAATCCACAAGGTTGACCCCACCTTGGTCTGCTGGCAGTGGTGCAAAGGGTGCCTGGACCGGTCTACTCTGGTGACCAGCCTAGCAAATAACCTAGCTGACATCATAGAGCCTTTGTGCAGGGACTGATGGAGTCAGATACAGAGATCCATGGCCAGGCACCAGGCTGAGCTCCAGGAATCCAACTGATGAGAGAGAGGAGAGAAACTGCAGGAGAGGGACATTGAGATCATGATGGGAGGATATGCAGAGATGACCAGCCACACTAGTGGAAGCCCATGAACTGTAGACTGGTGGCTGTGGAACCCCCATGGGACTAGACTAGGCCCTCTGGATACGGAAGACAGTTGTTTGGCTCTAACTGTTTGGGGGCATCCAGGCAGGGGGATCGATCGGGATCTGTCCCTGATCTATGGGCAGGCTTCTGGAACCCGGTGCCTGTGGTGTGACACCTTGCACAGCCTTGGTGCAGTGGGAAGGGGCTTGGACCTGCCTAGGCTCAGTGTGCTGGGCTCTGCTGACTCCCTGTGGGAGACCTCGATTTGAGGGATGTGGGGATGTGGGGTGGCTTGGGAAAGAGGGCTGGGGGTGGGAGGAGGGAGGAGAGGGGTCTGTGGATAGCATGTGGAGTGAGTAGAAAATTTCTTAATAAGGAAAAATGAAAAAAAAATGTTGCATGTTTCCTCTCACTTACGGATGTTAACTTTGAGTCTTGATATATGTGTGCTTCATTCGGGAAAACTATAGAGATGAGAAAATTAATAAGTGTCCATTGTGGGGGAAGCTTTTAAGGAGGTGTAAATTGAAGTGGTATAGAGGATTAAATGTGATTAATGAGACAGGAAGAGTTAGATCAGGTCAAGGATGAGAGGGTAAAAGAAGGAATAAGGGAAGGGATAATTAACACTAAAGACCTTTGGAAAAGTCGTTAGACATTTTAATGGTCCACTATTGTCATTAGCTTCTCACTTTAGTCACAGGGCTTGAAACCATATCAGTAATTAGTTGTTAGAGAAGGAGTTAAAGGTCAACTTTACTCATCCAATACTGTTTGAGATACTGAGGGGGTCATGAACAAATGATCGTCTAATAGCTTGAGCTCAGCTCTCCCCATCTTGTCTTGTCCCAGCCTCATCTGCAATATGGCTCTTGTCAGATAACTCCTTCATTCCATGCATGTCTGAGATCCTAGCACATATCTGCACCCCTGTCTACTATTACTGCTATTATTAGTATAAAATGTGTGTAATATCAAGTTCACCATGTTAATCCCTCTTAGACACACTGTTCATTGAGATTTAGAACAGTAATGTTTTTGTACAGTCCTCACTACCATAGTTATCTTAAAATGCTACAATAGCTTTGTCAGAAACCTACAAGGGATGAGCCCAACTCAGATCTAATCTCTTGTCTGACTTTTTCGATACCTAACAGCAGCCAACTGGAGTTATTACATTCCATCTTTCAAATATACATTTTAAGAAGTAGGCAAAGTAGTTTGCCATGAGTTGCAGAATTGGCAGGTGCTGAAGAACTTGGGTTGAGGTTCTGCCAAACAGGTTCAGCTTTCAACCTCAATGCTACAGTAAGCATTCAGTGTGTCCAAGGGGGAAATTGTATTGTATAATAAATTTGTTTTAATGTTTGCTGTTTTAGGTAATTTCATGAAGAAAATGGTTTCACAAAATGCCATCTTGCTTTGTTTTAAAACACATCAAACTTTAAGCCCCAGTCTAGGGTCAGGGATTAAGGTACCAAGGAAGTGAAAATAGTTTAAAATAGTCATGAATAGTACAAGAGGTGGGGGAATCTCTGAATGGATACTAGAGGGGTTCTGTCTTGAGTGAACATTCTCTAGTCTCTAAGATATTGAAGTCCCACAAGAATGCCACACCACTGGCAAACTATGAATCCATGCACTGGTCCCAACAGGGAGGTCAAGTTCTCATCCAAGTAGTTCTTAAGGACAGCAGCTTTTGAAATCTGTGTGTGACTACTCAGGACCATTCAGAGTGGTGCTGGGTAGCTCTTTCTACTTTGCAACCATGAAAATCAATCTTGTTTATAGGAACATCAACCCAAAGGACAGATTTTGAATGATTTGAAGCTATTCTAATGTAAAATTTCTAAGTATTAATTTAAAATTGACTTTAAAATACCTCGGGGAAAAAATACCTAGTTCACAAAGTATATGAAACATAACAATTGCTGACACACCCTGACAATTTACAGTTCTTTCTGGTTTACCATGGCATTTCTTTGGGTTTTACCAATTCATTTTTCCAAGTTTTTACACACTCACACACACAGACACAGACACAGACACACACACACACACACACACACATTCAAATGACTAGAGGGAGTTTCATGTTATCCCATGATGCAATGCCCAGATCATTTGCATCTCAAACAATAAACTGGACAAGATACAGAGTAGTGGTAGTGAAGTATAGACTTACTAACAGTTAGAGTAAATGTGTAGCACATATTGCACAGGCCCCAGCAAGCATATGCCTCAAGAACCTCAGGTTCTTTTTGGAGTTCTTTTATGTGTCTAAGTAGAGAGAAGAGCCAATCCCCAGAGGCAGACATGGGGTGGTTCCTTGCCCTGACTTACATATGGACTGTTATATAACTTTGGATAATTTGCTTGTGCATAGGCAATATATTTTATGATTTTAAGCATATGTAAATCCCATTATACACATGCATGAGATAGTAAGCATGGATTTTTCCTTGATTGTCATCTTCAAGGACAGACTTGCCCTCACTGCACTTGCACCCAATACTCTTTAGGTCAACCTTATGTGTCTCTCCTCCCAGCAAGAAGTGCCTGGTAGAGAAGTGCTCACTTATATTGTTCTGTGGGGAAGTGGAAGGCACATTTTTTTCAGTGAGAGCTACACCAGGTAACTGGAGTCAACATACTACACACACACACACACACACACACACACACACACACAAACAAACAAAAAGAAACACATGCATATACACTAGATGTGGGGATTTGAATTAGAATGACCCCATACACTTATGTGTATGAATGTTTGATCCATAAACAGTAGCACTATTAGGAGGTGTGGCCTTGTTAGAGTAGGTGTGGCCTTGTTGAAAGAAGTGTATACTGTGAGGGAAGGCTTTGAGGTCTCATATGCTCAAGCTATACCCACTGTAGACGCAGATCCCTTTTGCTCCCTGTGGATCAAGATATAGAACTCCCAGCTCCTTCTCCAGCACCATGTCTACATGCATGCAAATATATTTCCTGCCATGATGATAATGGTTTAGACCTCTGAAATTGTTTTCTTTTGAAAGAGTTTCCATGATCATGGTGTCTTTTCACAGCATAAACCACTGATTCGACGGTCCTTGGATTCAGCTTCTCTCTCCACCTAGTCCACTCCTAATCTCTGTTCACCATTCCTGCTAGTGTAGTTCTGAACAAGGAGGCGCCTACATCCAGGCACTACTATCCTATACATGCTTAAAGTAGAACCCACTAAAGTAGAGCCCAGTGTAGTGGGTAGCCATTCCAGCTTTGATCTGGAAGTTGCAACCCCCATTGAGGCTTCGGTAACTGTCATGCCTACAAGGCGGGGCTAAGAGAGGGCCCTGAAGACCCAAGATCCAGATGCACAGCCTCTCTTGGTTCCTGGACCCTGGATGCTGGAGGTAGACCGAGCAGAGTTCTCCAGAGAACACTGCTGGACTGCGCTACGTCTTTCCCAGACCCTGTAACCCACCTATCCCTTCATTTGTAAGTTACGCTACTAAATAAAACTCCCTTTTAACTATGTGGAGTGGCCTTAATAATTTCACCAATAGCCCAGAGCTGGGATGTCTTTTAAGGCAGATTGGAGACTGAGAAATCCATGAAGATGTCAGTACACTTTGAATATTTAGACATCCTTGTTTCTTCCAAGACTTGCTTGAAGGAAATATAAGAATTTGAGGGTCTGTTCCATATCATTCTCTTTACTTCTATGGCATCATGGTAACAAATTACATAATGAAGAATGCCCCACAAAGGAAATGTCTAATACTTTCTTCTGAAATTTTATTTGGCTGAGAATACTGTCCTTCTCCGCCTACCTCTTGGATGTGCCTTCTGTGCAGCTGCTGTTTCCAGGAACCCACTTTAGTTGATGCTCAGCTAGGATAGCTGGGGGATATTAAAGGAATGAGGAAACAATTGTCACCATTCTTCAAGTGACAAATTTTAAACCTATAACAATTGTTTTGTAATAAAATATATCCACCCACTTGTTCTGAAAGAAGGTCTGCTGGCACTCCAGAGCATGAGAGATGCCATGTCCTTCGTTATACAGATGCCAACCTTCCAGGACCCTTCATTCTCCAGGACATGCATTCTCTGCTCAATAGAGCCTGGGTAGCTCTTCAGCCTTGACTGCTCAACAACAGAATTTGTAGTTTCAAAGAGAGTACCTTTTTTGAGAAACTGCAGAGTGAGGCAGGATAGAAGGACAGTAAAAGTTAAGTTGAAATGGAAAGAGAAAGAAGCCCCTCTCTCTAGAACCCAACATGAAGTCAGAGATCATGCTTGCTTCCTTAAATACAAATAATGATGTTAAAAAACAATGAATGAACTGTGCCTACTTTGGCCCAGAATGCTCGTGAACTTGAGTTTTTCTGGATTAATATTCTTCTTTGAGCCCCAAGTCTAAGCAATATACCTCAATGACCTTAAAGTTGCATTAACAAAAGGAAATCTATTAGGAGAAACGAGTCAACCAACTCATATTGTTTCCTTAATTATAGTTCACTTCAGCTTGAAATCTGACTGTGAATTACTCCTTTAGCAATGTGACTTGAGAGTCTAGATTCCTGTGAGGGGTTGTCCACTGTGATGATACCTAAGGGTGTCCCTTTTTCTGCAGACCAGTTCACAGATCTAAAGTATACACTATCTTTTATCTCAACTTAATAAACCCTAATTCTGCTTTAATCTGACTTATCCTGAATATTTTTATGGTGTAGTCAAAGATTCAGATCTTGCTGCATGGGGGCCCTACATGGGGAACTTCTGAAGCTGCAGAGAGCAGTACTAGGCTGTTCCCCCACCCCCAACACTGACAAGAGGACCCCAGAAGCCTTCAGACTCTCACAGTTCCTTTTTTAAAGCTCACTATCCCCATTCATGGGGTCCCTGGGAAGGACAGGGTGGTCTATCTGGCAGTGCAGCTAAATGCAGGACGGTGGTTCCTTACATACTGATTAAAAACATGGATTTGAGGCTCTGAGTCTCTAATTCAACCTCTCTCTAATCCATTTATTCTTCTCTGTAGAAAGAGTTAATAAAACAAGTCTTAAAATGCATGTCTTAGAAAAGTCAGTGTATAAGGTTAGTCCTGGGTTTTCATCTGGGAATTTAGATCTTAGAAAGGCTCCCACCAGTCCCTGGGAAGATTTGGTCACTGTTTGCAAAAACACTGTGGTTTTCACTGAATCCCTGCTTTCCTTCGGGAGCCTTAAACTTTATTATAGACTAGGCTGAGGGCAGAGATGTGACAGCACTGAGTACAATCCTCATGCACCACCTGAAGCTTCTCTAAAATCCAGTATTTCACTTGTAACATCACTGTCTAGTTTTACAGTAATTAATCATGCCCTATGTGGGTGCACTGAAGAAGAGCCCTTGAAACCCAGTGCCTTGCTTCCTCTGGACTTGGTCTGTGTACTTTTTCCCCTTCCTATTTTTTTAATCCTTTCCTTGTACTAAATCATAGCCATGGGTTTCTACTGATCCATGAGTCCTCTCATCAAATCATCAAATGTGGGTTCCTTCTCAGAATTTCTGTCACAGGGTTATTGTGAATGTGGCATCATACACACTGAACATCCAGTACCCTAAGCAGTCATGGACAATCACAAAGGTGGCACCTACCATGATGGCTAATCTTGATTTTCAACTTGGTGAGATTTGAATCACCATGGAAACAAGCCTCTGGGCATGTCTATAAGGGAATTTCTAGACAGAGTTAATTGAGATGGAAGTAGCCACCTTAAATATGACAGTGCCATTCCATGAGTAAGGGTCCCACAAAAATAAAATAACAATGAGCTGAGCACTAGCATTAAACTCTCTGTTTTTTTGATTGTAGATGTAAAATGAGACATAAAATGGTGCTGTTGGCATGACTTCACTGCCATGCTGTACTGTGCCCCAGAACTTTGAGCCAAAAGAAACCCTTCCTTCCTTACATGCTTTTGTCAGGGTATTCTCTCATGTCAACAAGAAAAGTGACAAATACACCTACCATGCATATGTCCATATCATTACTGGATGTCCCTCTGTTACCTGGTGCTAAGGGACATCAGGACACTGTCTCCATCTTCCATCTGAATGAAAGCAGTAATGAGTGCTGTGGGGAGATCATCACTACAAATCTCTGAGATTCTGTTTCTGATTCAGTCAAATGAGAATTTCACTAAGATATTGCTTTAGGATTTAGAATTTTTTTTCAATTTCTTTTTGCATTTCTTCTTCTGTGACTCTTTATTGTTATTGCTGGTTTGTTTTGTCTTTTCTCGATTTGTTCCAATGGTTGGCTGATTGTTTTTGAAGCATGGTCTCACTATGGAGTACATTATTTATTCAAGCCTGTGACAATTGACCTTCCTGGGTGTTGAGACTTCAGGCATATGCTATCATGCACAATTGTTTCCTTTGAAAACTTGATCTTACTAGTCATGTAGATCTGTGATTAATAACATTTAAATAATGGCATATAGGACCACAGGATGTTGTAGACAAGTTAATTCAGCCACAGGTTTGCTCTTCACCATTCCTAGGTACATTGTTAATTCATTTATATTCTCTTTTTATATGCACTCACTTGAATGGCATTGTAGCCTCTGGAAAATTCATGAAGAAAAAGGAAATAGCAAGACATCTCTGTTCTAGTTCTAAAAATATTTGTTCTAGAATTGTCATTGCTTGTTCAGGTATGAATATGTGCAAACAAACTCTTCCCAAATGACTTTTTCTTTTTGAAAATTATGAAAACGAAAGTCTACTAAAATGTCAAATTGACTCAGCCAATGAATGACCAAATTATATTTTTGGATGTATTCTATGTTCAGCAAATAAAGCCAAAAAGTGGTTTATAGAGTCAATAATTTGTAATTTTCTTCAACTGAAAATGCTCCAAGCAGTCAACTACCAAGGTCAAGGCATCACAATTAAGACTATTTAAGGCAATTGTGTGATGGCTGATGTAGCTGCCCAGATTGGATGTTGCTATTTGAAACTTTGGAGCATCAAAAACTGAAAAAGTGGTGAGTGCATAAAGATGCTATGCAGGAGGTGATAGGCACTTCTTATTAGCTTGTCTCTATGTAACAATCAGCTTCCAAAAAGAATGGTTCAAAGTATTTGTGTCCTGATTTGATATGTCAGAAACTGAGGATGCAGCTTATCTGAGTAGTTTTCCTGCTGATGGTCTGTCCCATGCAAAGAGCTACAGATCAAATAAGCAGCTCTACTGCTGGGGATTAGCGAGGGTTGGCTGATATGACAGATGACTGTGTACCACAACAGGATAACATGGCCTTTTTATATATGTGGACCTCAGGTTCTGAGAGCAGCAAGAGGGTAAGCCCTGATAGGTCAGCGCATCGAATACTTGTATTCTATTATTTTTGGTCCCACAGACCACAGCAAATTATATATCCAAATTATATATCCAAATCTCGAGTCAGTGTGAGAGAGAACTTAGACTCTGCTGTTCCTGCCACAGCCTTTTCTCCTGATCCCTTCACTTCCTTACACTTCCAAATCAGTGCGCCCAAGTTTCAAGACCATCAGACTTGTGTGTATTAACTCCCTTATAGAGTGTGATATGTTATATATTAAAGTGTCTAAAGAATTTCTTTTTTATTGTTTTGCTTCACTTTGTGTTTTTTAGACATGGTCTTACTCTGTAGATCAGACTGAACAAGAACTTACTACTTAGCCCAGAATAGTCTTGAATTTGGGGCATTCTTTCTACTGCAGCCTGCCAAGTATATAGTTAAAGGCATGAAAATGAGACCCAGCTAAATAATTTCTTTTAAATGTTTTAAGATAAAAAGATCAACAAAATATTTGAGCTGTTGCCATCTTTCATTGATGTCCAGGTTACTCTGAAGTAGAACCCATAAAGGACAGAGGGCTTTTTTCTATGTTCTTTACATCTTTTTCCTGTGATGAAAGACCTGAGAAAATCACTTTGAAGGAGGAAAGATATATTTTGGCTCACAGGTTTCAAGGACTTAGTCCATGGTTACTAAGTCCCATGACACTGGGCCTGGAATGGGATGAATCATAGCAGTGAGAACAATTTCTTCATGTGAACCAGGAAACAAGGGCCAGGGTCAGAGTCAAAATATCCCCATCAAAGATTTGTATGAACCAACGGATTCCACTTCCAAATAGCCCTGTTGAACACCTACATGAGCTAATCATCTCTCAATAGCACCACCCTCCTGGAACCAAGTTTTCAATACTTGAGCCTTTGGGAACGTTTCAGAGCCCAATTTTAACAGATGAGAGGGAATTAGGACTGTGGATGATCGTATACCTGTAACAGAATGTTTATGCAAGTGGAAGATAAGGTAGGGTGTTGAGAGAGCTGGAAGGCAGAAGAAAGACTGCCTAAAAAACAGCAATAAATTGTGAGAAGAGGGAACAGAGGCTAATCAAAGAAGAAGAGAAACAAAATGGAATAAAGGGGGAAAATGAGAGACGGTATTAATAGGCACAAAGCTCTGACCACCTGAGCAATCATCACTGGAATGATCTGAGTTGATGCTTGAACCCTAACAGCATCCTAGCAAGCCAGGTTGACCCACCCACCAATAAACTAATCAAACTAACAAGTAATGTGGAAAGGCAGAAAAAGAATATTAGGCTATGTGGCCACATTATGATGAACTAAGAGGTCCAGTGAACCCCAGGTCTGTCTTCCGGTTAGTATAAGGCTTAGGTTTAAATGGAGGGCAAAAAGTGTGTATAGCTCACTATTTCAGGCCACGGTGTGGTCCTGCCTATCACTACTGTCTGCACCACTCTCCAGTCTCTCCTAAAAAGCGCTCTAACACGTACTCAGCACTGTGTGAAATCTCAGCACTGTGGCAAACTCCTCTCTGGTCAGTACCAGGCTTCAGCCTTTTCCTTCCCCTAGTGTGGGATTTCTGGGGCACATATGTCTCTCTGTAGAATATCTTCGATCCTGTCAGAATGGTTATACACTGCTATAAGGATCCCTAAGAAAGAAAAGTAAATGTTTAAGTCCCCCAAAAAATATTCTTACTAACTTTTACAAACTCCATGGCAATGTGTGGAAGGATTCCCAAAGTGACCTTGTTTATTCTACTCACAGGTGAGTACCCCTGGTCAAAAAGCATACACCTAAAACATGATACTCACATGTAATGCACGATGACCCAGTGTTCAAAGCTAAGTTATGTCACAGGCTGCCAGAACCATGAAGCACAGTGTCATTATTCGCTGCAGTTAATACTTACAGGATCTACTTTGGCCAGGTGATTTTCTAAGTATTTGATAAATATTTATTTCTACCTATAATAACTGATTTATTTGCTGAGTAATTATTAGCTCATTTTTCATGTTGATATATAAAATGTTATTTTTGTCCCATATGCGTTTTGGATTTTGACTATATACCAAACTTCGAGGTGCTTCACCTTGGGAATCAGTCAGCTTTTGCTTCAGTAAAGCTATATGAGAAACAAGTTGGAAACATAACCCTTCATATGTAACATCCTTACATCTGTCAGCTGTGGCCTAACAATGGCTCATTTGCATCTTGACTCCAGGATGTGCTTATGTCTGTTTCATACATCTCTTCTTCTAAAACCGAGGATTAGGAAGTATAACCTACCTGAGAGATCTTCATGGCAGGTACATTGGGGTAGGGGCACATAGAGCCTCCAAACACCCCCACCCCAGACTGGTTTATTATCTAGACCATTGATCAGTGCAGATCACATGGGCCAAATTCAGCATCCATGGGACAAGCAACTGTAATCCACAGGGATCACTCAAGACAAGAACAAAGATTGAGAATGAAATTATCTAATCTATACAGCCCAAAAAAGCTAACTTTTATCTTTTGAAATTAGTACTGTGAGAGATAACTAAAATGATGTAAGTGAATGATTAATTAAAATAAGTTTCTTATCTTCTGGTGACAAAATATAATAAGCTGCCTGTTTTCTTTTTGTATTTCGCAGGTTTTTACATCATGTTTGGGAAGAAAAAGAAAAAGATTGAAATATCTGGCCCATCCAACTTTGAACACAGGGTTCACACTGGGTTTGATCCACAGGAACAGAAGTTTACTGGCCTTCCCCAGCAATGGCACAGCCTGTTAGCAGACACGGCCAACAGGCCCAAGCCCATGGTGGATCCATCATGCATCACTCCCATACAGCTGGCACCCATGAAGGTACGCAGGGATGCTGTCTTCACGTTGAACCATGATCTGATTTGATTTAATGTACCATCATAAAAACTGGGTAACTTTTAAAAATATCCATATATTAGCCACAGTTAGTCTTCATTTTGTAGCTCATAAAAAATATTGTAGTCTGTCTTCAGATACTGATTATTTTAAAATTTAGGTGTAAAATTAAGCTATGAAATCAATTTTTATTTCTGTCAGTAATATCCATCTTCTCTGATAATATCAGCAACAGCCCTAATTGAATATTTTTCTGGACATATTTCTATTGTCTTCTATTTGCTCTCAAAATATTTATACTTACTATTATAAATGCTGTAATGATAACAGATTTCAATAGCAATAAATCATATTTACAGGTACATACATAAACTCATATGTATGTTTCCATATGTATAATTTATATAGTAAATATGTGTCTCCTCAAATTTATCTTCCTTGTCTAAAAAAGAACTATTTCAAATATTAACTAATAATTTCAGTCATTGAATAGGCTATAATTTACCCAGACAAAGAGCTGGTAGATTTTGGACAAGGAATGTTCAGGTTGACAACTGTATAGGAACAGAATGCCAACCCATTAAGTTTCAGATATGCTCACTTACTACAAAGACAATTCAGATGCTGCAGCTTCTTCTTTACCTCAGGGTAAAAAAATGTCATACTTTATCAGACAGTTGCTTACAAGCTCTCATTGGGAGTAAAACATCATAGATGTTTATCAGAATATTATACAACAGATCACTCCACTGTCTTCCAATCCTAACAAAGAACAAAATTCACATTTCTCTGTCATTCATTATCCTAGTACTTATTCTGTACAAGCATGGATAGTGGATAAATTGTATTAAATTACGTATAAAGTGATTCTAAAGGATATAAACAAGGGACATAGTTGATAAGTGATAGAAGATTCTATTATCTCTTTAGCTGCTGAGTTAGAATTGTGACCCCATGAAAGAAGTGTATCTTCCCTTATTTGTGGTTAAATGGTGGTCTTCAGCACTGGACAGCAGGCTTCAGGAAGGTTTACCTGAGTAGAAATCTACAACAGCAACTAGTATTCTTTGGTGGATCATGACTCTCATTGCTCTTGTTCAGACTCCAGCTTACCTATTTTGCCTACACCTTGCAAAGGTACACCTGTCCTTTGCAGACTCATTCTACATCTGGATCCACAGACAGTAGGAAGAGACAGGGAGCCCCTTCTTTATAAACATTTAGCAAGGGCTGGAAATGCAGATCAGCAATACAGTCTGTGCCATATGTTCAATGAGTTCAATTTCTAACATCTCTTCTTCTCCCACCAGTTTTTCATACTTAATTGTTTTGTTCATAAGAACATCATAAGCAATATTAGCCAAGTTGTTTCTGAATTAAGTGTGTTATATGCAAAGGGGAGATTGAATGGTTTTATATCTTTGTTCTTACTGAGTTTCAAACTTGGTCTTGAGAAACTTAGTGTAATCCTCTTCCTTTTAACATCACCCTGAAGATTCTAATTCAGTGTGTCTGGAGTCCCTCACTGGTTTGCATTTATAAAAAACTCTACATGCTCTGATGAATAGGACAACATCCTGTAACTACCACTATTCCTGATGAATACAGTGGCATGTGCCTGTAATCCCAGCACATGGGAAACAAAACTAAGAGGAATGTGAGTTCCAGGCCAGTCTGGGCTACACAGCAATACTCTGCCTCAAAATAAAGAAGAAGTCATTGTTTTCACTGGAGTAAAGCTAGCATATCATGTTAATCCTTTCCCTTTGCTACAGCCCAGAAATCATTTTAACGGATACAACAAAAGGCAGAAACATAAAAGTCATCACAACTTCCGCCTCACATGATCAGCACAACTTAATGTTTTCTATTTATTTCTAATTTTGAATTAGTATTACAGCAATAATTCTAAATATTTTGGTATATTTAAACTGTATTGTGATGTCATACTATATAACTATTCTTGAACTTCCTTTTTTCACTTAAGATTGAAAAAAATAAATACAGAGGACTTGAGTTTAGTTTAAATTGTAACTTTTTATATCTTACTCATTTTTCTACCGAAGGATGCTACAAAGTATGTGCTATAACAGATAAAATTATCATGAACATATGAGTGCTTGGTTTTCATAGTGCAATCTGGAACTCTTGGGAACCTTCGGCTCTTTGAAAAGTCTACAAGATCAAAACTATTTTCATAGTAATTGAGAGTCATTTGTCCTTCTCTTTCATTACTTACTGAGGATACAGCAGGCTTTCCAGAAAGAGACATATATCACACTGTCATGGTTGATGCCTAAAGGATCTTATTTGGGTGGTGGTGGTGCATGCCTTTAATTCTAGCACTCGGGAGACAGAGGCGAGCAGATCTCCAAGCTCAAGGCCAGCCTGGCCTACAGAGTGAGTTCCAGGACAGTCAGAGCTACATAGAGAAATTCTGCCTTTAAAAAATCAATAATAATAATAATAATGATGATGATGATGATGATGATAATGTAGTGAAAAATCACAGTTTAAAACAGCTTCTTATTTTTAACATATTATACAGTAGATAGTTTTTAATTCTCACATAAACAGAAGTCTTTTGGATCCTGAACAAATTTAGGGGATTCTTAAAACCAAAAAATTTAAGAACAATCATTTTGGGTTCATATCAAATGGGATTATCTGTGATTTCTGCAGTTTGATCCTCACAACAGTACTCATTTTGTTTTTCAATTATTCTATATCTTCATGAAAAGAAATTTTTATCTTTTCTAGTTGACTGTTAGTGGTTGAGTCAGCATTAAGTCCAGAAAGATTACTAAGTATAATATCTTATCCTATTGTAATTGAATACAGTTTCTCTAACCTGACAGTTTGGAGTCATGTAGACCTGTATATCCTTTCAGACCTCCCCTTATCTATTTTAGCCTTCATAGCATTCTCCTTTTGAGATTTATTTTATTATTTATTTATGTGTATCTGTGAGAATATGTGTATATGCATATATTTGCATGTAGGTGCCCTTGGAAGCTAGAAGGGTGTCGTTTCCCTAGAACTGGAGTTACAAACATTTTTAAAACATCCAATGTGGGTATTATGAACAAAATTCAGGTGTTCTGAAAGAGTAGCAAGTGCTCTTAACTTTTGAGCCACCTATTTGCCCCTAAACTACAAAGATATCTTTAATACATAATCTATCTAGTTCCTAACTTCAAAGATCTCATATATGCATATATATGTATGTATGTATATGTATGATTGTACATTGGTGTGTGTGTTAATTCTTTAAGAATTATATACAGTATATTTTGATCACATTTGCTTTCTTGCAACTCTTCCAAGATCCTTTCCACCTCCACATCTACCCAACTTTGTCTTTTCTTTTCTTTCCTTTCCTTTTCTTTTCTTTTCTCTCCTTTTCTTTTCTTCTCTTCTCTTCTCTTTTCTTTTCTTTTCAATCCATGGAAACTAATTAGTGCCTTCCAAATACTCTTGGGTTTAGGGCCTGTTTTTAAATATGATTAACCTACCAAGAGTCATATCCTTAAAGAAAATTGACTCTCCCTCTCCTAGCAGCTATCAATTGCCAATATCACCTCAGCTAGGGTTGGGACTTACCTCCTTGATGGAATCACATCTGGCTTGAACTTGCTCAGGTCTTGTGAATGCTGTCACAATGACTGTGAGTTCATGTGTGCGACTGCCCTGTTGTGTCCAGAAAGCATTGTTCCCTGTGGGCATGTGTCCACTGAACCTTTAGGAGATATAGGATGACATAGATGCCCATTTTAGGGCACAGCACTCCACAGTTTATACATTGACCAGTTGTGGGTCTCTATATTAATTGTTATTTACTTCAAGAAGAAGCTTTTCTGCTGAGAGTTGAGAGATATACTAGTTCATGTGGTGGTAAGTCATTGACTACCCTTCAAAGCCTTCTAACAGCCTTCTCTTTATCCTGCGGAGGCTGAAGGTTGCCAAGATAGCTCTCCTAGGTTGTCTTCATCTCTGCAATTGTCAATATTTTATAACATTTCCAAATTTGGGGTTCTCTCTCTTCCTTTTTTGTCTTCTACCTCTGTATAAAAATACCCTTATTAGACAAAACAGGTAAAATCAAGAGTAGAGACTCTCCAGCTCTGGCTGCTACATTCTGGAAAATCACTCCTTGTTTTCTCCTTTGTTATAGTTTGTGTTTGGAGCTCCTCAGTGAATGAGTCCATCTTCACAGCCTTATAATTCTCTTCCTCCCTGCTCATGCTTCACTAGCTCTGCCAACCTAGTCCAACTTCTGTGACAGTCCCTAGTTCCTTTAATATGTTTTGAAATGTGCTTTCCTAAACTATAAGACACCTATATGTTTCCTAACATTAGAGTGGCTATTTATTTTAGTGTCTCCCCTAATTACTGAGAATAGTCATCAAGGAATCAAACTATCAGATACTTGTCATACTCTTAGCTGAATGGAACTCCCAGAAACTATGACAGTGAGGAGTGGCCCAGCTAGATTCTTCTGGCTTTCATGCCTGCCTTTTGCCCTACACTATGGTCCTCACATTACCTTTCAGCTTAGCTCAGTGACCCCTGTCCTCTTTATTTTCATCCTGATATTTTCCATACGCCTCCTCTCAAAGACCATAGATTCAATCCACTACAGCTTTCCTATCCTCTACCTCAATAGAGTTTCAGCTCCTTCTTGTTTTATAACTATCTCTACTATGATACAATGGTGAGCATAGAAGCATCTATTTTAGCTCATAAAACTTGATGTATTAATGTTTACCCAGCCGGACTTCCTCTTTCCAATTGCCTTGGTAGATGAACACTATAGCTTACCTAACAACTAGGCAGACTTTAAAATAGGAAACATTCACAGCCAGAAGGAAGCAGTACAGAGACCCTGTGGCAAAAACAAGTTTAGTGAGTTTAAAAGGAAAACAGATCACACATAGGGGTAGCCAGATAGGACCAGGGAAAGAGGAGGGAAATGTTGTCATGAGAGAAGCAGGGACTGGATATAGAACAGTTCAGAGTGTTTGGAAACTGTAGTTAAGATTGTGATGCCTGATCATCATCTACAGGTGAAAGCTCCAGGTCTTGCATCAAGAAATTATTCTTTTAGGGAATGAATTGATCATTTAAAGGTCAGATCAAATTTCAAGTTTACCCGCCATATTGATCTAATGTATAATTTTGCAGGTTAATGAGTGGGAGTTATCATTGAGAGGTGTGTAAAGTTGAGATTTATGAATTCTTGCAGTTATATGATTGCCAAAAGACTACTGAGAGAAAAAAAAACCACAAAGCTTTTTTTCGAATAAACAGTATGCTTTTCGTGGGGATAATTTCATCGAAAACAGAATGTAATTATAAAATGGAACTTGTCTGGAAGTTGAACCTATTTTTAAGAATTCCACCTCAAAAGAACTGTATCAGTGTGTGTGTATCCGGTTGATCAGAACCAAGGCTCTCACCGGGAGGACAGATGGAAGATCCTCTGTCAAAGCCTCTCATACTGCTACACTTCAAAAAGCCCATGAAGACAAAAGGCTCTACCACCCTTCCCCTTTCAGTCTTCAAAACTCCTCATTGCAATTGGAAAATGTGTTTTCAACCAACCCACCCACGTGGGGACTGGGAAAACATGTCTTACCTGCCAAATCTAGGAAGTTGGGTAAGATAGATTCCATTTCACACAGAAAGAAGAGTACAAGCAAAGCCTAGGTCTTCATGTGTGTGAGCCCTCCATGGCTGAGAACTGCTCACTAGTTTTCCACTATAAAATTAATCTAGGCTTCAACATGTACACCTTGTTAACATATCTCCTCTTCCACAAATCAGTCTCCCACTCCCTCCTCTCTTCTCCCCTCCCCTTCTCTCTCTTCATCCCTTCTTTCCCCTTTCCCTGTTTTCCTCTCCCTCGCTAAATCTAAAAGTTAGAAAGTAAAACCTAATCTCAGCCCCATATAAGTTCTCATAAGAACTCATAAGCACCATCTACATCAGTACTTCATGCATCAGTACTTCATAGTTTCTTACTTAAGCCACCCTAAAATTTCCATCTAAGTTTGAGCAGCCAAACTCAAATGGCCTTGTTGTTACTTAGAAATAAAAGCTGCCATTTTCAGGACAGTATACTCAGGAAAAGCATCACCAGAGGTGACAGCCCTGCTTCCATGTTGAGAAATGGACCAGGGATCTCCTGAATGCCTCTTGACAAGCTCATCCTGGCATTGGTGCGACAATTCTGTCATCAGAAATGGATTATTCCACCCTCGTAGCTCAGTGGGGGAGCTTGGTAAACTTAACCAGTCATTCCTATTCCACAACAGTGCTTGGAAGGCAGCTCCCAGGTTCGCAACGAAAACTGCCCGACTGAAAGAGACTTCATGAAGAAGTCATAAGAGTTATCTCACAAGAGTCTAACATCTCCTGTCACACTTAAGACCAAAGGAAACCCGTAATGTGGTGTTCAGTGCAATTATGTCACAGATTACACCATGTTGTGTGTTTGTGTGTGTGTGTGTGTGTGTTCTGACAAATAAAGCTTCCCTAAAGATCAGAGGGCAGAGTTAGCCACTAGTTAACCATAGAGGTCAGGCAGTGGTGGCTCACACCTTTAATCCCAGCACTTGGGAGAAGGAAGCATGGAGATCAGGAGTTCAAGGGCATCCTGAGCTACACAATATTGAACCAATCTGAAAGAGAAACAGAGCCAGTTGGTGGGGTCACACCTTTAATCCCAGCACTGAGGGGGTGGAGAGAGGAATATAAGGCAAGTGGAGACACGATCTGGCCCATTCAGTCTGCGGTTTTGTGGAGACAGGAAGTCTCTGGTGGCTGGCTGTTCTCTGATTTTCCAGCTTTCACCCTCAATATCTGACTCTGGATTTTTATTGTTAAGATTAATTAGGATCACGCTTCAACTCTGGGAAGTCATTTATGACAAAGATAGTTAAGTCTACTTCTGAGCACCCCTGTTACAAATGCCTTTCTCAGCATTTCTGCAGTGAAATTCTCTGATTGCAACACCAGAGAAGAAATGGAAGAATTCACTACCTCGCAACATAGAACATGTACACAAATCTTACAACACTTTGAACTGATGTTTTATACAGCTCTACTTCCATGCCAGAAGCTGATGGGGAAGAAAAGCAGACATCAGATCTTATAGTAATCTGGTTTGTTGAACTATACTAGGAAACAGGCCTGACCAAAATGAAGAATACCAATGCCAAACACTAGATAATGTTTATAGAGCACAAAATGTTCAATATTTGTTATTTGTGGCATTAATACAATGACTAATGAAGTATCGAGCCAGTAGTGAGGGGGAGGAAACCTTGGCTGAGTCCAACACCACATAGGTTTTAACTTGAGTTACACTCTGTTATCTGACCCAACTGCCTTTGCTTGCTCTGCACTTTCATTCTGTGAATTTTTCTTCTACAAAGGGTTAATGATTATTTTGTGTGCTCATCCCTCAGAGTATTTGTTTTTGATAGGAAGATGATCAAAAAGAAAATTATAACCTCAAGCATAGAACTTTATATTGTAACATCAAACAAGTAAGTAAACTGATGGTATATTTTATCTTGGGGACATTTTCTAGTTTGCTTCATATAGCACAAGAATATTGGTTGCCCTGGAGAGGTTAGCAAAAAATAGAGAGGGGTGGACATGAGTCAGAAATGTTAGTGATCAAAATGACCTTGTCTATCAGAGGCTATGACTGTAGACCCCATAGTTGCTTCACAGATACCATTCATTCATGGTTGACTGAATTACTAAACTGGTCTTCATTTCTCATGCCATAGTCTCATGATGAGCCTTGAATTTAGGCTTGACCATGGAACTTTAATGATCTGTGGCACGGTGTGAACACAGCACATGATAGGCAACAAGATTTCTATTGCACATCATCTTAAGAAAAGCATTCCTTGGAAAATTCTGTAACTCCAGGAGAGTAAATACCCCTGGATCACATCAGATCATACCATCTACATCCTTTCCACCTGAAGCAGAGCCGAACCAGCCTCACCTTTGTGGTTTAACACTATGGGACTGATACATTACCTGACTTAATCTTCAAATCATCCTTTCAAGTGGGTGATGTTGATTCTGTCTTTTAGGTGAAGAAATCAATGTTTAGAAAAATAAGTATGAACCAGGCATGATGGTGCATGATTGTCTTCCCAATACTTGGAAAGCTTATGCAGGAGGATTGCCATGGAGGAATGCCAGGTTCAAGGTTAACCTAAAGTAAGATCCGGCCTCAACAAAAGACATTGGAAGTTCCATAGCTGGCAACTTAAAAAGAATGTGGTCCATGTGGCAGGAAGGCACAGCAAAGGGAGTGGTTTGAGGAAGCCACGGCATTGGTAGTGGCTTGGTCTAAGGTGCTAACTGGGAAGCAGAGGGAAATGCTGATGCCCAGCCAACTCTCTTCCTGTTCTCTTTTGACTCTGTGTGGGATCCCAGCCCAGAAAGTGATCCCATCTTCCTCCAGGGCAGGCCTTCCTCCTCCCTTAAACTCCCAAACTATCTGACTCTAAAACCTGTTCCTGTAATCACCACACTCCCTAACTCCTGATGGTAAGAGTGCACTAGGTAAACAGTGTTCTCAGACAAGGTATCATAATTTTTCACAAGATAATTAAAAAGTTATTGTAAGGTGTTACAGGTAAGGGAATCCTTTGATTCTATCATTTAGATAGCCTGGGTTTAACCTATGAGCTTCTGCCCACCTAAGAATCTGACAAAGATTTTAAACACTATCATCTCCTGTCCTGACGGTAGTTAAGACAACTTTCTACATGCCGTGTGCTAGTCCTCTTTGGGGACTTCCGTTCATGCGATCCACAGTCTCCTCAAGTTAGTCAGGCAGAATATTTAAACAGAAGATTCCAAGCACTTGCCAAGAAGCAAATGGATAAACCTTACACCTTCAAGTGCATGCTGCTGGCTCTCTGTGGTATCCCTCCTGCTCCCAGAATTAACCATTCTTAAAGTTGCACATCAAATCACCCAATCACAAAACTCTCTCCTAATCTAGAGCTCTAACAGCTAAACTTGCCAATGATGAAGCTCCGTATCTTTGCTGTGGTAACTGGAAATTCCATTTAAGCCCAAATATTCTCAGGATAAACTTATTGGCCTCAGTTCTACCCTCCAGGCGGTGGTGACCTAACTGAAAAGAATCCTTCTAAATCCAAAGGAAAAAGCTGTCCCTTGGCTCTCTCTGAGTCCTACTCACACCTGGAACTTGAGAGATTTAATTTTATCTCTCATTAAGCATCTTATGAAATTGGGACACTGAGATCTCAACTATAGGCTGTTTGGGGAGAACTGTTAAATCCTCATTTTTATCATTAAAATGTTAACTGATTAAAGTTAAACTGTTAACTCTATACTATTGATAAAACTGTTATTTCCAAGGTTTCCAAGCAGCACATCACTGTTCAACTAATGGAGTGCCAATGCTCTTAAAGCTTAATAATAATATTAATAATAATAATAATAATAATAATAATAATAATAATAATAATAATAATAATAGAAACTGTGCTTAGGTAGGCTGGTCTAAGTGTTTGCTACTCACTCAGTCACCACATATAAAGAATCTGGGTTAGTCTTGCACTGTTTCATGACAGTTCACAAACTTGAAGGCTGAGAAGTCTGTCATTACTTTCTTCATGACTGTGGCAAAAAACCTGCCAAGGGCAACATCAGAGAGGAAGAGTCCAGAAGAATGTGGTCCATGTGGCAGGAAGGCACAGCAAAGGGAGTGGTTTGAGGAAGCCACGGCATTGGTAGTGGCTTGGTCTAAGGTGCTAATTGGGAAGCAGAAGGAAATGCTGATGCCCAGCCAACTCTCTTCCTGTTCTCTTTTGACTCTGTGTGGGATCCCAGCCCAGAAGGTGATCCCATCTTCCTCCAGGGCAGGCCTTCCTCCTCCCTTAAATCTCTCTTGACACACCCCAACAGCTACAACCAGTGATGTGCCTCACTAATGCCTTAGGTGTTTCTTCAACCAATCAAACTGACCACTGAAATGGCCCATCTCAAAGAGTGCCTTCATTAGCACAGTTTCTGCAAGTTCAGAGTCTAAGCCTGGCTTACAGGACTTCTCTGTTCAGTGTCTCAAAATGTTACAGGCAGGATCCAGTCCCATCTGGGGGCCTAATGGGAAGAAGCCACATCTATCCCTATTGGGGTCTTAGTAGAATTACTTTGTACTTTTCTTTTCAGTTTGCTTCTTAAAGCCATCATAAGAGTAAAACCTGGTCAGCTCTGTGTGTGTGTGTGTGTGTGTGTGTGTGTGTGTGTGTGTGTGTGTGTGTGTGTGTGTGTATGTGTGAGTGTGTGTGTGAGTGTGAACAAAATCATAGAATTCAAAGCCCACCTCCACTAAAGTTAATGCTAGATAACCAGTGGGGTGACAAAAAACACACTGTGCAAGTGGAAGCCTGTCGTCTTTGTCATAGTAAGCCCAAAGTCTTGCCCACAAAATCTAGTAAGCCACACAAGAGTGGGACTCATCAAGGATGGATCAATGAAATAACTCCTCTATGTCCCTAATGTCATCACCATATGCAAAAAGCAATCATTCCAAGCCAATAATCCCAAAGTCTTAGTTCATCATCTCAAAGTCCAAATTCCCCGTTAAATTGGAATTTGGTGTTAATGGAATATGTAGGTGTGATCTATTGAGTATGGCTACTGGATACATTTCTCCATCTGTGGACATGCGAAACTAGAGTTATCTGTCTCCAGCATCTTCCAAATACAACGGTAAAGCAAGCAAAGTGACCATAAAAATTCTGACTCAAAATGGGAGAGCAGAGAGAATGAGGGGGGTTAGGAGGACAGAAAGTAAAAAGAATCCATTTGTCAATGTCCATCCTGAAGTTCTGCCAGGAAAATATTAGAATTTTCTCTATTAAAATATAAGGCATGGAAATGTTCTTCTGTGGCTCCAGCTCCACCCTCTTAATTTTCCTTCGTCTTTTCTCTTGAAGCTTAGCAAATAATTGTCACCAAAGTAGTTTCATCTGCCTGCTTTACCCTGACACTCACATTTGGGGAGTCTGGGAGTCTGCTCTAATTCACACTCCCTGTCCCTTCCATGTCAAGCTAGCAATGTTTCTGTTGAAACTGTCACATAAGAGCTTTGTAGACTTCATGGACCCCACTGTGGCTCACTCCATTAAGCAAAAGTCATATCCACAGACATTCCAAAGATAGCCCTCCTGCTCTTTTACCTGGTGCTGAGTCTGCCTGGTGAGTCTCTAGTTGGCCAATGTCCATGGGACATACTTGTGAAAGGACCTCTTGCCTGATCTTCTTGGTCTGCATTCAGGAGTTGAACTATTGTGCATCCACTCTTTCCTCTGGGATGTGCTTTCCTGAAAGTGAATCTCTCAGTTCTAGCATCTGGCTGCCTACTGGAGAGCATCGTAATGTTGGAAGCCATTGGATACTGGTTCCCCTTTAAAATTGTATTTAAAGAAAAAACATTCCTTTAGTGTATGTCTCTCCTAACAGAAAGAAGAGACCACTGACACCTTCAACATTTTCTTTGAAATCTCTTTAATAGTATTACTGAATGTATCTCATACAAGCTCTGCCTTTCACAGAACTTCAGGAGACAGTTTTACTACATGTTTCATAACAGAGGTCCTCTTTCCAGCAATGTGCTTCCAAGCCTCCAACAAGAACATCCTCAAAGTCCAGTTTCAGCTAAGAGTCCATGTCTGGTCATTTGGGGTTTCTCTAGCATTTTGCTCAAAATTTCTCCCTGTTTCTTCCACTGTCTGGTTACAAAACCCCTACTACATTGTTGGATTAAGTTGTGTCCCTCTTCAAAGGGGAAAATGCAGGACATCATGAGTCACAACTATGAGCCCAGTACGATTGCTGTGACTTGCAGGCAACCAAGGAAGTCACAAACCCGAGGTCTCTGCCCCTTCCACGTTATGTGGATGAGCCATAGTAGGACCCAGTGATTTATAGGGGAAAAACAGCAACAGAGAAGAAGAGGAAGAAGGGAGGGAAGAAGGAAGGGAGGGAGGGAGATGTTATTTCATTCTTGAGTATAATGCTGGAATTTTTTATGCAGTTTCTAGCCTTAGTTATTAGGCCTATTTCTAGGCTCACCTGGCAGCTTCAGACACTAATTACTCCAATTAGCTGGTCACACCTGCAGCCTTGATGGCTATGGTTTTTCCAAATCCCGTGATCTGCATAGTTTTGTCAGAAACTTGGTTTTATGAACAAAGAGCCTAAAACTGGAAACTTTTTTTTTTAACTTCATCAATGATGCCTCACATTTTCAAGTTAACAACTGAAAACAAAGTCAGGGAACTGATAAGGCTTTACAAATTAACAACAAACAGAGACTCCAAAAATGGGAGAATGGTGCAGGGAGAGCTGAAGACAAGTAAAAACATTTCCAGATTTTGAAAAAGTGTGACTGGGTAAGTTCATACCAAAGTCCTGGGCTTGGCGCTGTCTTCTGCCTTTACTGAACAGCTCAAATCAGCAAGGAGAGATGCTGCTGCTGCTGCTGCTGCTGCTGCTGCCTGCATCATGCATGGAGGCCTGCAAGGGGAGCTGCTGCTGCTGCTGCCTGCATCATGCATGGAGGCTTGCAAGGGGAGATGCTGCTGCTGCCTGCATCATGGATGGAGGCCTGCAAGGGGACATGCTGCTGCTGCCTGCATCATGCATGGAGGCC
>CABHPH010163314.1:0-11775 GCA_902168325.1 Peromyscus nudipes | reverse complement strand
TGCTGCTGCTGCTGCTGCTGCTGCCTGCATCATGCATGGAGGCCTGCAAGGGGAGATGCTGCTGCTGCTGTCTGCATCATGGATGGAGGCCTGCAAGAGGAGATGCTGCTGCTGCTGCCTGCATCATGGATGGAGACCTGGCATAATAAACAGCAGTTCAGATGGCAGCTAGCTCAGTTAAAGGCTCCTTGGTGAATTATGATTTTCCCAAATTTAGACTAGATCCACCTACCTGGGCAGGTTATTATGTGAATCAAGGCAAAAGCTTGGGGGTGGTGGGAGAGGGCATAATCAACATTTCACTCATGCTGCTTGGAGCTCAATCAATGCAGCCAGTAGTTTTGATCCTTGCTAAGATGTGACTTGAGGAGTGCCAATGACAAAGGCTGATAACTGGCAAAAGATAATATTTTTACAGGATGGGGCAAAAGTTCAATTTCCTGATACATTTTTCCTATGTTTTATTTATTTCTGTAGCAAAAACTCTACTTCTGACAAATCCCAAGACAGGGATGCTCAATACTCTCCTCTAGCATCAGATGTGTAAGATTTCCTTTGGAACATTTGTTCTCCAAATTTGAGCTTTGCGTGCAGCACTAGGAATTGCACTGACCAGCCTATGTGCCATCTCCTGGAGTGGAATTCTTGGGGCACAAACCACATGCGCTATTCCAGTCACCTTGGGCTGACTCATCTCACATGGTTGCCATGATTCATGTTGTTATCGTCAATATCTGCAAGCCTTTCTCCAACTTCAAATGTGGGTCATTAACTGTTGGACCCCTCATTCTGTAGATTGACAATCACCTCCAAGTCCCCATCTCTGTTGCAACGATTCTTGCCTTCGTAAGATAGTCTCCTTCTCTAATAAATCCATTTCCCACGCTGATTTCTTTTTGCCCATTTGTTTTCACCTAAAGCCATATTCTTCCTTCTGAACAGGGTTATGAGCTCATCCTATAAGCAGCATATGGCTGTTTGTTGTGTCATTTTGTGTTCACTCGACCTGTCATGTACTGTAAGAATTCAGTACATTTATAGTTAGCATCATGACTCAGCTGCTTGACTTCACATCTTCTGTGCTGCTTAGTTGCCCCTGTGCTTAGTTCCCCCTTTGCTTTCTTCTCTTGCTGGTTGGACCAGTTTCTTTTGTCACTTCCCTCCCTTCCTGTACTAGGTTCATGTCCCACTCACCGCTGCACTGAAGTGTTCTCTCCTTTCCTGCTCTTTTTATCAAATATCTCCTTCCTTGTTTATATTTTATAAACCAACTCCCAATTCTCCAAATAATATATTCTGTATCCTCCACTAAACACTGTACTCACCCCCTATTTCCCAGTCCAATAAGAGAAGACAATCTCTCAACCCTTCAGCCATCCCTCCTCTTCCCCTTGCCCACCCTGCAGCCAAGACTTCTGAAACATTTATAGCATTCTAACACCTCCAACTCCTTGTTTTGATAAAATACTTTTGTAGCAATATCACTGAACTAGCGTTATGGGCTCTGCAGTCCATCTGCAGAACAATTAATCAAGACAGAGATTGAGAGAGACCGACAGACAGAGAAAAGAATACACAGACAGGCTGTAAGTACACCTGGCGTTCTGCTTAGAAGTCATAGCTCTTCCTTTGATTTATCTCCTCCTGAAGTCTGTGTTCGAGATCAGTGTTGCCCAACAGGACCTATCTGTGATGTCCAATAGGGCAACTCTTAGACACACCACAGAAGGAACTCTAGAAGTGTGGTGATGACAAATGAAACGTTTGGTGTTCTGTGACTGTAACAATTTAAAATTAAATAGCCATGAAGCCCACATTAAACAGGGCAGAAGAGGATGATTTGCTGTTTATAGTCTTGACTAGCATAATTTCTAAATTTTGTATTTCAAAGCATTTCAGACTTTGTGTATTTAAATTAAGTATACTCATCCAGGAAAGGCTATGTAGATATCCCAAAACCTGAAAAATCTCTGACATCAGAAATACTTCAGTATCAGCCATTTCTGTTATGAGATATTCCATAATGTTGGGCTTGGTAGCACATGCTTGTAATCCGAGCTAATCAGGAAATGGAAGCAGGAAAGGTCACCTGTCTAGGGCTACAGAGAGTTCAATAGAAACAGGAGAGGGCACTGAAGTGGTAGAGTAGTTGCCTAGCATGTGAAAGGCCCTGGGTTTTATCCCCAGTACAATGAGAGAGACAGACACGACTGTCTCAAGTTGATTTCCTTACTGACAGAGGTTGAAACGAGAACTTTTATATGTGTGCCTCACCCATAGAGCACTCTCAAGAGACACCATGACAAGGTAAAGGAGGCAAAAGATGTTGGAATAATGTTCTAGACTAGACAAAGATGTGGCTTCCATTACAGTCTAGCCTCAGGCTGATCCCTCAGCAAGCTCCTATGTGTGAACTGTGCCACCAAGGGGGTTATCTCACCTTGAGATAGCAGGTCTGTCCTTATAATCCAAATTACTTAGCAATCATTGTATGAAGCCACTCAACACAAGCATAACTTCCTAGGCTGTCTGAGGATGAGGGTCCTTTTTCCATAACCAAGACAATGCTCAGGAGAAATAGATGGCTACAATGGTTTCAATGACCCCAGCAAAATACTCATTGGAATTGAATACCCATGGTTCAGTACTAGCCACCTTGGGGACACTGTAGAGACGCTCCTAGCAAGAAGACCCCCAACAGATACATCTCCCCAAATTTGTACTTCCAGTCCCAGAACCATAAACTGCACACCAGTGCATGAGTCCATGCACACATGCAGGCACGTGTGTGTGTGTGTGTGTGTGTGTGTGTGTGATCAATTATACAATGCTTGGTATTTTATTATATCAACAGACAATTGGCCAAGACAGTAGCTGTGAGCTGTTACTCATCAAGATTCAACCAGTAGAGAAAGGAAAGTGCAAAGCACCAACAGTGTTCCCTGCAGAATTCCGCTTCTTTAAAGCTTCGGGGTTTTAGATAATAGTCCCATTAATGTGCTCAGGTTTCTTCCTTTCCTGGAAGTAGATGAGAATTCTTATTCTTAGAGAGGGATGCAGAACAAAGTGGAAGGATGCTCGAGTGGAAACAAAGACATGGTTTCAGTCCATCTAGACTCGATGCGTAGATGTAGCATTATGTTGTTTAGATAATAGCCCGCTGATATTTTGTTTCCCAAAAGTATGAAAGAATTCTTTATTCTTATAGTTAGGGAATTTTTGAGGATATGTTTAAGTCCATCTTTTTTTATTTCCAGTTCATTTCTGTACTGAATTCAATGAAGTTTTTGTAAGGTACACACTCAAGTTTTCAGCTCAGAGAATTTAATATCAATGATTTCTCAAATTGTGTTCCCAGGCACTCATTCTCATACTCTTGGAACTCCTGTCATTTTGTGGGAAGTCCTTTTCTCCCTCATGACTCCCATACTTTGTATTTCTGTACAGATTTTGAGATATCTCTTTTACTTCTCAGGTTCCGTGTCCCACCCCAGCCTGCTGTCCACCCTTCTTCTCAAATGATGCGCAAAACTCCCCAGGTCCCAGCACTCTTGTGACACCCATCAACCATCAGAGCTGCACTTTCTTTCACCAAAAGCTGTGCCTAACTCTCTCTGTTGCACTCTTTGTGGAGTATAGGTGTAATTTGTCTTTGGGCCATTTTGTATTATCTCTCTTGCTGCTGGATTCATTTATTTGGGATAAAATATGTGCAATCATACACAACATAGATACATTTCTATCAATAATGAACTCTATATAGGTTGTGCATGACACAAAACCAGGTGTAGGTTTCCCAATGCAATCTAAGGTTGTGTAAACATGCTGTTTGCACAGTGGTAATCATGTAATGATCTCACACTGTAACCGGTACTCAGGTCTACCACTTTACTCTCTCTGAGAATTAGTTTTCCCATCATGAGAGGGTAACAAAATGAAACCCATGCCTAGGAACTAGTGGGTTAACACGGACAGCCTCGTGCCCCTCAGGACATGAGAAAGTTCCTTTTCCTCTACTATCCCTAAGCATCAAGGACAGAGGCTCTTTTCAGTCTTGTCTTAGCGCTGTACAGACAGAATGACGATGGTGCCCAGATCCATTTCACAGGTCTTCATGTTGCTCTTGCCGAGGTTTACCCATGTTGACCTTGGCTCCTTGGTGCCTTTGCAATCACATCTGTGCTCAGATGTATTCCATGCCAGTCTTGGCCAATGTCTAACTCTCCAGGGCCCAGGAAGCCATCTGGTTGCGATCAAGAGAGGTAGATCCGCCAGACTGAACATGGAGAAGTGCACCATACTTGAGTTATTATGATCCCAGAATCCTTTCTGCCTTCAATGGCCTTTCTGGAGAGGCCTGAATTCAAATTTCCACTTCTGTATTTCAGGTCACTTTGATTCAACACATGACTGTCGTGTCCTGAGATCAGTGCAATGTGCTAGGGACCTAGCAGTGGATGAATCAAATGTGATTTCTTCCTTACAGAGAATTCACCCCAGAGAAGAAAGGCTTATAAGTGTGGTCACAATTACACAGAGAGAGTATGGGGATGGGAAAATAAAGTATGCAGTGATGGAAATAGCACACCCCATCCACCTTTTTTCTACCTGCCTCTTGCCATGTTATCTGTACTCTGAAGGCATCGATTTCATCTTTGGACACTGTTCAATGAGTGCCTCAGAGGGAAGGTTTGATGAATAGTTGAGAACACTGGTGATCCGTCAAAGACTCAGGAAAAGAAGTATAAGACAGCTGCCTTCTAATAGGGAAGGACTTCCCTTTAGGAACAAAATTCAGCACCATCAAGAAATCCCTTGTGAGGACCAACAAGAAGAACATAGTAGAGAAATCACAGAGATTCCAAGCTGTTCTCACTAGAGCAGAAGTTGGATGCAGTGTGTGCTTTCCAGTCTCTACCCGGGGAAGCAGAAAGCACCTGGCCATTAGGAACACCCAAGTTCTGGTCCAGCTGCTCACACTGGACTCAGCACAGCAGACAGGGAGGGAGAATAAGCCAGGAAGGATGGGGACTCTAAAGTTTTCAAGGATTGGTGTCCTCGAGGATCAGTCACTCTTGAAGAAGCTGGAAAGACTGTGGTCAGGAGCTATCAGTTTTTGTCTCCATGGACAGCTTTTCAGTTTTTCTTTCCCAAACCCCAGATGGCACGTATGTTTCCTAAGACTGACTATCACCATGCTTTTGTGGGATTCGTTTTGTTTTTTTCTTCTCAACTTCTTTGCTTTTATTTTCTCTAGTCTACACAAAACTAAACAACCCCCAGGAACAGACTCTGGGAAGACACATTTTCTGTATTCTCAGACTCCTCTTGCACCCCAGTCCTGAGCCACTCTGTTCATTCTCTAAGCTTTCCCTTTAAATGGCTTGTGTGTTCTACTTAGGGGACCGTGCTGACACCCAGCAGGTGCCCCATAAATATGTAATGACTAAAGTAACTCAAGTCTGGGACCATGGAACCTTGTTGTATGTATTGGCATTCACCTCAGCAATAACACTGGGCAGAGGTGCTTAGCACAGGAGTGCCGGAGCCACCCGAAGTAAAACTATGCTTTGCAATTTGATTAACAATTTATTAACCCAATCATGTTAGGGAGGTGGCTGGTGTTTTATGGTGTACACAAAGCAAGTTTATACATCAAGCCTCTTCATATCTTAAAATATTTTGCTGTTAGCCGCACATTTCATACTGTGTATGATGTTATCACCAGCGGGTTCTGACCTACTCTGAGAAAAGCCCTAAGTGTTGTAAATTCCTTAGACTATGCCGCCCTCTACTGGTAGAAGTCTCACATTACAAGCCTTCGAGCTCAATGTTTTTCATTCTGTTTACAAGTTCAGTTTAATGCTAAATACTGGGTAATCTCTCTTTGTATATACAATATTTTCTCCCATTGTATTTCTACAACTTAAGGGCATGAGTTAAACACTTTTACATGTCCCTAATGCTTAACAACATAGCTTTTTTGTTTTCAATAATTTGATATTAATAATTAGCTATCATGCCAAAAGTTTGAATGTTTGGATCCCCGTATTGTCTCTGAAACTGAGTAAAACAATCTGTCTCAATGTTACTGTTTTTCAATTAGGGGCCGTGGTTCCTGTTTCCGATGCACACTGAGAATATTGAAGTTATGAGAGGGAAAATTCCTTAAAACAAAATTTCCCTTGGTCTCATCCCCAGCTCCTTACCTGGTTTCATTGAGAACCTCTGTGTACTAAGGAAGCTGAGATGCCATCTAGGACTTGGGAAAGGAAATGTACTAACCTTGCTTTTCTCCTTGCTGTCCGGATTTCTCAAAAATGTGCAAAGGCGCCACCTAGTGGCCCAGAGCAGTATCACAGCTTTGCCCTTAGCTTTGAAGAGAAGCATAGGCGACCTTGTTAACACCTATGCTGCCATGTTGGGTATGGATACATTGCAGATTTAATTTGTCAGTGCTTCACTTACAAATTAAAAGGAATTTGCATTTTAATTAGCAAAGCTGATCCCATACTGAGATAAACAAATGTCATCCTGTCAACTCGTTTCAGAGTAATTGGTTGGCATTGCCTTTTGAGTTATAATTTGATCTTTTCCACACTGTTGTGCCTCTCAGCCCTGTTGTGTCTGAACCACACGAGAATTTAATCTCCCGTAAGAAAGTAGCTGTTTTGGGGAAAAAAAAAAAAAACACGTGCAGATGCTGTGAGAGACAGTCTGGCAGAACCCCCAGTCAACAGTCTCTAGTTCCTGTCACCATGATAGTGAACATTTTGAGTATGCAGTTAGCTCCTGTGTCCTCGGGCTTCTAGACCCAGCCAACATCAAATTGCAGTGACAGGCACCCGCCGGATGATGTCTTGCCAAATTCTTGGCCTCCTCGATACTGTTGCTTGTGGGTGGTTTGCAGTGACTAGAACATGAGTTCTTATTCTTTCATTTACTCTGTCAGCAAGGCCTCTTTTCTAGGTGAGTCCCCAAACTATGGCACACTGGCCTAATGCAGTCAGCTGTCTTGGGAGGGGATGGGATGCTTTAATGTGCTTTACTTTTTGTAGAGCAATTTCTAGCTCATAGAAAATTTAGGTGATACAGAGAGTTCTCACATACTACCTAGTCCCCAAACATGCGCAGACCCTCACACCAAAAGCCGCACAAGACTAGTGCAGTTTTGTGACTGATGAACCCTGATGGATGCAGGAACATCAACCATTGTCTGCAGGTGACACAGGAGGGACACTCTTAGCATTGCACATCACATGTGGCTGTCAACAGAGACTTGAACTTACAGTTGTGTGGTACAGAGCGGTTTTACTACCCTGGACATCCCCTGTGCTCCAGCTGTCCATTAATCCTGGAAATCATGAGTCTTTTTATTTTCTACCTGCATAGTTTTATATTTTTCAGAATGTCACATATTTGTACTCTTTATCAGACATAGCCTATCGTATAGTCACCCATGCATTTTTGCTGGAGTTTTGATCCAAATTAGGCTAAATATGTAGATCAAATTGAAGTGAGAATATTAAATCATTCTATCCATGAGCATGAACTACTTCTCTGCTTATTCAGCTCTTTTTATTATACATCTTTCACCAACATTTTGTACTTTGGGTCACATAGATCTTGTCCATGTTTTATTACATTTATATCTGTGAATTGCAATGGCGATGCTAATATAAACAGTATTTTGTTTTTAATTTTGAGCATCAATTACTCATTGCTGGCATATAGGAATCAACTGGTGTCATAAGTAAAAAGAAATACCATTTCTTTATTAATTATCATCTGTTTAATTTTTCCTTACTATTAATTTTGGGTTATCACAAAAGTAGTTGGTTTCCTCATGACCTCTTCATCCATATGACATGATGCTTTCTTCTCACTCACTCCCCTCTCTGCTGTCCTTCCCACCCCCTGCTTCTTCCTCTCTAGCGGGGCTCCCCTTCTCCCCACAGTTAGTCTTCCCTCTGTCTTCCTAAGGTGTGCATGCTGTCAGTCTCTCATTTCCTATTTTCTGAAGGTCTCTTCCTCTCCCCTCATGACCCACTTTCTGGTTTTTTGATGTATAAATAAACATATAAACACACATACAGATATGCTAATCTCTCATACTGCAAAAAAAAGTTGATTACTATATACTAATTTTAAACTCTTTCATCTCATTTTGACTACTTATTACTGCAGAATGGTTTGGGTCAATTCTTTCTAATTTTTTTACATAACTGAGCATGTCATCTATAAGAAAAGACAGTGTCATTTCTTTCTTCTCGATCTGCAGCCTTTTTCTTGTTTTAGTTTTATTAACTGTAACTTCTAGGACAATCTTGAAAGGAATCGTAAGAGGGGGCACTATTTCCTTTTACCTTGTCTTATCAGGGAAGCTTCTGGATTCTCATTACAGCAGATGATATAAGCAATAGATTCTCATAAGTATTCTTCATCAAGTCCAGGATTTGTTTGCTGTTGATAGAGATGGTAGATCGATATGGTCATGTGATATTCATGTTGCGTTGGCCTTGTGCCCCTTTGTGGTGTACAGTTGTGTTCTATATTCCTGCATTTGCTTTGTTTTCAGGTGGAGATTTTTATTATAGCTGTGTTCATGAGACATATTTGTCTATAGATCTATTGCCTTGTAATGCCTTTCTCTAGTTTGGTATGGAGTGATGCTGGTCTTAAAGAAATTTCCTCTATTTCTGTCTTCTGAAAGATGCTTTGAAGAATTGGTGCTGAGACAGAGCATCATGTTAGCCTTAAATTTTAGTAGAATTCACCAGTGAACTCCTCTGGACCTGGCACCTTCTTTTCAGAAAAACATAATATTTAAATGCCTTTAATAAACATGGACTTTCACAGATTATCATTTTTTTTCTTGAGTGATTTCAGCAGATAATGCCGTAAGAAATTGGCCTATTTTATCATACTATCAACTTTTCAGGTATAATGCTGCTGTAGGACTTCTTGGTTGTTCCTTTCAATTGTGTGTAAGTATGCACATGTATTCATATACATGTGATACAAAGGTAGATAAAAGTCTCTCTGAGTTTGGTGAAACCCACAGCATGTGCAGTGGCAAGAACAACCCCTAATGTAACCTGTGGGCTGTGCCTGAATATGAAGCATCAGTGACAGTTCATCAGTCTCAAAACTCCACCAGTCTGGTAAGACTTTTTGCTAGTAGGAGAGGCTGCTCACATGTGGAAACGGAAGGTATTTGGGACTTTTTTTAATGTTTTAAATTTGATGCGAACCTTAAATTGCTCCACAAAAATGAACTGTATCAAAGAATATTGCCCCCTTCAGAAATGACTGACAGCATTCAGCTAGTGAACCACACTTTGTTGACTCTTCACCTAGAACAGGTCCTTTGTTGCAGGAATGAATGAATGAATGAATGAATGAATGAATGAATGAATGAATAGAAATCTATGTTCAGGTTACGTGCATGTGGAGATGAAACATAAAAGATGGGTGTTTTCCTCAGCTACTCGCAACCTTCTGTTTTGAAATAAGGTCTCTCACTGAGCAGAAAGCCCACCAATGCGGCAGTTACAGCTGGGTACCGCTCTGCTCTACTTTCAGGAGAGGTCAGGGATGTGAACTCAGGTCCTCATGAGTAGGTGACAGGTCCTTTACCCACTGATCTGTCTCCCAAACCTCTAAGACTTTAATGTCTCTGCTGTCTGTACTGACGTTCCTTCCTTCACTTCTGACAACGATGATCACATCACTACCGTCATTGGTCTCCTTCACCTCCCTTCTAAAAACCATGGCATTCTTACTGTCAGTATTGATCTATGAATCAATTAAGAGTAAGATGTTAAAGGTTTCTATTTTATCTTCAATTATTCCTTCTTCTGTGTTCTTCCTTTTTATTCTAGACTCCAGATCCTGACATTTACCATATATTCTCTCAAAGAGCCTCTTATTTTAAACAATCTTCTTTATTCTTGAGAATTTTAACATGTATAAAATGAGACATGAACATTCCACCCCCATTTCTCCCTTTGAACTCCTCCTATATACCCCATGGCATTCCCGTTCACTTCCCAACTTCCTATCTTCTTTATTTTTGCTAATTTTTGATAACCCACTAAGTCCAATTATTGCTGCCCATAATTGAGTATGACGCTGTCAATTGGAACATGGAAAATCTACCAGTGACTACTCTCTTGAGAAAGAATGGTTCTCTCTTCCCCCAACAACTATCAGCTACCAACAGCTCCACGGTAGGAAGTGAGACCTGGAGGTCATCTATGCCAGGATTTTTGCTGGCTTGCTCTTATACAGGTGACCCCAGCTGCTAGGAGTTCCTGAGTGCTATAGCCAAGTCATGTGCAGAAGATGGCATCTCACATCACTCCTCCACACCCTGACTATCACATTCTTTTTGTCTCCTTTTCTGTGATAGTTCCTGTGCCTTGGGCATTGGCCCTAATAAAGATGTCTCAGTTGGGGCTGTGCCCACCATCTCTTGTTCTCAGCATGTTCACCAGTTATGTATCTGTGTATTGATTGTTTCCAACAACAGGAGACCAAATCTGACCAAGATTTAGGCCCAGGTCTGCATCTATAGGCATAAATATTGAGAAAGCAATTTGATAACCATTTAGCAAAATATCAATGACATGTTCTAACCTAGGGCCTATGACCTCCTAAGTTCTGGGCTATTTGACTTGGATTGCAGTACCAGGAATGAAATTCCCTTCTGTGCACTAGGCCTTAAATCCAATGAGAAAGAGGGTAGTGACCCTGGAAAACTGTGCCACCATTGCATCAGCAAGCACATCTTGCCTAGCAGGTTGGTAATGTAGTATGCAGAGTCCAGCATGATGTAAGACGATTGATATCTTTTCTCTTCTACAAGTCAACACAGCAATTTTCTGTGCTATGAAAGCTACCCAGCAGGAGGGAAATTTCCCATCACTTTTCCTTTGTTTTCTCTGTGTCCTCCAGCCAGAGTGTGGTGTCTTCAGCAAAAGGGTCTTACCATGTCATTATGGAAGGTAAGCAAGGACAACTGCAATAACCTGTGTTGTTTTAGTGACCTCTGGAACCTCCTTGACCAATAATTCATAGAGAGGCATCCCATTTTTTGCACTATGTTTTCTGCTTACTAGTCCATGTCTCCTGAGAGCCATGTTACTGACCCATGCCAGGTAATTTGTAGGTGAATTTCTAAATGGTCTTATTAAATGAAAAACACAGAGCCAAATATAGGGGTGAAAGCCTTAGAGAGATCAGGGAAACAGGGAAAGCCACCAGTCAACCTTACCTCACCAACTCCGCAGCTAACAAAGAAAGTGACTTCCTGTCTACCCAGGCTTATATGCCTTGCTGTTCTGCCATCTGATTTGCTCTCTGTCTAGCTACATTACTTCCTCTTCCTGACCAGCTCTGTCACTTTCTGTCAGTCGGTACAGGCCTCCAGGAACTCTATGGTTGGTACTGCGATTAAAGGCGTGTGTCACCACGCTTGACTCTGTCCCCTAATGTGGTCTTGAAAACACAGAGATCCTGCCTGATACGAGACAAGATTAAGGGCGTGTGCTGCCTGATTTCTTTGTTTACTTAAAATGGCTTGCTATTTCCTCTGATCTCCAGGCAAACTTTATTTATTCAAGCACAAATAAAATATCACCACAGTAATTCCTTTCAAACCTTTTTTCTTAAATTATGTTTTGAAATTAGCTTAGAAACGTGTGAGTTTTCAGAAGTCTTTTTCATGCATTCTTCGTTTCACTTACCCTACACACTATCTATCCTTCCTCT
>CABHPH010163313.1:12669-84428 GCA_902168325.1 Peromyscus nudipes | reverse complement strand
ACGTGCAATGAGTCCTGGATGATTCTCCCAGGCAGATCTTTTCCTTCAGGACCAACGCGTCTGTCCCCAGATGCTGGCAACACTGCGGGGCAGAAAACTTGCAAGATGCAGTTGCAGAGAATTGCCTGCCCAGGGAACTGCCCCAAGTTATGCCCTCTCCAGGGAGACAAATAATGACGGGCCAGTGCAGGGATCGGGAGCCCTGGCTCTTTGCCTTAGTTTGTGATAACTCTTAAGAGCCATGCAAGATCCAAAGTCTCAGGACTGGCGGCGGCTTTGAGGATTCTAACCAGCTCTGTCTTTCTAAGCTCATCGACGTGTCTCCAGAAGTCACCATTTGATGAACACATCTCATGTTGTCAGCCACCAGGATCCCCCATTACAGCAACAGCTATTTGGTTTAGAGAAACCCAGCCCTTACACCAAAACCTCGACATCAAAGACACAGAGCAGGCCGGGGGAGGAGGGGCTGTAAAATTCCTTTACTGACATCTCAGCAAATCTTACTTTCCGCGGGTGCGGGTAGAAGAAGGGCACTTGGTTTCGTCCGTCCTGCCTTCCCACCCATGCCCTCTCATCACCGGGGTGGCAGTGCCCCACCGCTTCAGAGCCACCTAAGCACTGCTTACACTGTTAGCCACAGTTGTCCTTTCCTGGGATGGTGCCCAGTCACTTAGATGGGATCCCATAGCACATTCAAACACACGTCCAAGAAAGGCGTGGCCAAAGGAGACCAGCAGAGAAATGAAATGCTCTGGCTCACTCCCCAATTTCCCTGAATTTATTTTTAACCCTGGACCACGTTGGCCTTTGCCATTTTTTTAAGTCCCTGGTAGGATTTTTTTTTCCACCTAAATAATCCAAGACCCGTGCCGTTCATTAGCTTCAGTAAGAACTCCTTCTATCAAACCTCCCGCTGTTAAGGAAAAGGACTCCTACAATCCTGTGCTGCAAATCCAGCATTTTGTAGCATGCACAGAGGCTAGGCCCTCCACGGGGAGATGAGTGAACGGCCTATGGATTAATGTACTATTATTACATTACTCTTTAAGCTTCAAAGGTCTGCCAGGAGGGCTAAACTCGCTATCTATTCCATGACATTTTAAGAACAAATAATACATTAATATATTTAATTTGAGAATAAACACATACATTACAGGCAGGGGATTTTGTCTATGCTGATAAAGGCACCGACTGACCTTTCCAGAGCAATCCCAGCACGCAGAGCTGAAAAAGGAACGTGTTCCAAAAGCCCATTTCTATCTGCTGTAATATGTAGGCTCTCACGCATGCTTGACCTGTGAAAAGCTGCAGCTCCCATGCTCTTTGGAGATGGGCGCCATGGCTATAATTACTCCTCAGACACTAATCTGTAGGAACACTAAATCTTGTTGCCTCAAATTAGTTAATCAATTAAGTGTCAAACCACAAAATGTTGGAGATTTGGGCTTGTATTTATTATCTTGGCAGGCACTTCCTCTCTCAGCCTCTCGGTTTCCTCTCTCTTCTCCTTGCAGGGGAGCTGGCTTTTTAAAAAACGACCGGTCCACTCATTGTTTATTTCTGGCTTGTTAGCAAAACAGTCGAAATTACATAAGCCTGATGCCCGGGACCGACCAAATCCACCATGAGATTGACAGGTTGGCTACTGTTCAAGCCGAGCTGTGTGTTCTTTAGTGCCTTTCTTGGGATTAGCTTAAAAGAGCATCGTCTTCAGTGTCTGCTAAGGTCAGCCATTTTGGAGCCTGCCTTTAATTGATTGAGAGTCCTGTTTATTGTTGTGTTACTCTCGTGAGGTGAGCAAACAACGGGCGCTGATGATTTTTAGAATTCCCTGCTCAGAATTTCTATTTTCTCTGTGCTCCTTGGCTCTCCGATAGGTGTGTCTAGCTTGCCACAGCATGGGCTGCAGGGATCCAGGCACAAGGCACCGAGGGACTATGCCCACCCACACCGTTCTGGAGCTGGCTCCCTGGGCATCTCATAGGTCCTCTGATGCCTTCCCACCGAACACTTTCCAACTTCGGCTTACTCTTGCCTTCTGCTCAGTTTAGCTACCCAAACGGTGCCATACTTGAATCTCAAGAAGACACAAACAAATAACTTCACTAATTCTACCTGGTGATGAAAAGGTAAGAAATAATCCCAGTATTTAAGGAGTGTATAATCTCATTGACGGGACAGAGATGTATGTACCTAACAGTGAAGACCCACGGGAAAATGCACGTATATTAAGTAACAGATCTGTGAGCTGTGAGGATGTGCAAGTCTGGGTTGTATGGGCTCACTGTACTATCACCACACTGTCTCTTGGAGGCAACATCATTTCAGTGATGGGCGAAGAGGTAAGTACAGCAGTCCCGAACAGCACTCAGTGGATCTGGACCTGCCCTAGCAATGACCTCTCTCTAAGTTTGGGCATCAAGGTGTCCTTCCTTGCTCTGGTCAGGGTGGTGTCTTTGGGCTTTTGACCTTCACTACGAGTCCCAGAAGGGACAATGCAGAGGTGACTCCTTACATTTAGAGTTGAGGAACTGAGAGAGGAGAGGGGACTGCCTCCAGAGTAGTGACCATTCTGTCCCCAGTTGGGAATCGGCCTCTTGTCTTGTTTGTGCGGCTCTTTCTGCTGTGCCTCCTAGCTGGTGGCAGACCTCTGGGTCTTTTTGGTCTCTTGAACTTTGAACTTTCATTGTCAAACCTGGGACAAGAAATCAGTGGCTCTGGGAGAAGGAGACTGTCCTCTTGGACCAGATTCAAGCACTACTTACGAATCCCTTTAGGTCCCCTTGACCTGTGTCAGTCGACTCCTGGGGACTACTTAGCAATACGGTCTGAATTTGGAGTCAGATACAGGGCGGTTTAGTTGTCCTTGAAACACAGGTACAAAACTGACCGTAGTAAGTTGTTGTGAGATCAGCGTGGTGGCTGTCTATCAATGGTGCGTGCAGACTAGTACTCAGAAGTGTAAATCCTCTCCCCACCCTCCCTTAGCCAAGGTCTTAATTAAAACTAGCAGTGAGAGGGAAGACGTGATCATCTCTTTACAGGGCCTCGTGGTCATCTTGCAGGGTTAGTACCTAGATTAATAGACACACGACCCTGAAGCTCTGAGGTACTCCCGTACTTGAAACCCAAGGAAATGGGTGATATGCTGTAACATCACTGAACATTAGGTTTTCACATTTGTATGTGTTCTAATTTAGCCCGGAGTCAACGTTATTAAATACAGGCATACACGAAGAGGAAAGGGGACTCCCTCTGACTTTCACAAGCAACTCACTTGCACCCATGTAGCTTTGCAGTTCTTACCCTGCTCCTCCTTGCTGGAAGCATCCACAAGCAGGCAAGAGGCCCGTGGACCTGATGTGTCTACAAGTCTAGAGATTTAATAAGCCAGTCAACTCCAGGCTTATCTGTCGGGTCAGTTTTACACGTCTGCTGGTCTTCGATTCAGCCTTCTTTGAACCACACTTTAGCATCTTTCCACTTAATCTTCCCTGAACACAAATAAAACAAAACAGAGGAATTCCTGGACGTCAGTATGAGTCTCCTCCAACAAGGCTTGGGGTGGATGAGTCTCTCTGCCTTCCTCCTTGTCAGGCCCGTTTGGCAGATAGTCGGCTGGGCCAGGCTTTTGTCTCCCTGGGTTATGATTTACGCGAGTGGACCCAGAGCAGGGAAGAGCCGAGTATCAATTTCGCTGGGTTACCGTGTTAAATGGCCGATGCATGGATGGTTATTGCTGCCTCGGGAGCAAATGAAAGCCCTTGGCTTCCCTGACACCGCCACCCCCCACCCCCTGCTGATGATCAGTTAAAAATGTAAATAAAAAGACTGCACTTTGGAGAGAGTCAGCTCCGAAGGGGGGTGTGTTGGTGGGGGGAGATTGCAAAAGCCAAGTTTATTGATCCTCTGGTCAAGATTGATGGCACAATAAGAGCAGGAGGCGAAGAGTGATTTTGCTTTTGAAAACGTTGATGAATAAGCACTGAGGGGCAACAAATAGCCGGGCTCAGCCCGTGATGGACGGCGGTGGGGGAACAAGATGCATTTTTATAAATGGGTGAAAGGAGAGGAGGACTTATTAAAAAAATGAATGACCACATGTGGCAGGGATATGCCAGTAGGGAGAAGAAAGCCATTGATTTATGTGTACTACTGGCATTTGAAAATTCAATAATAACATTGACAAATGAGAGGCAAACCTGGCCACAGGACAGCGCCGAGCCAAGGAATGGAGAAAAGAAAATGCCAAGGTCAGAAAGAAGGAACAGAAAAACACGCTTAGGTTGGAAAGCTTTACATTAGCTGGTCTCTATAAAGACGTTAAGGAAAAAAATCCCTCTGCTCTCAGTGGGCGGCTCTGTGAGTCCAGCCAGTGAGGAGGGCCCTGGCTATCCCGCTGCCTGGAGGAGGAAGCTTCCTGGCAACGGACGGCTGTGCTGCCTGCCCTCAAGTCTCTGGCACCTTCAGTACCAGCTTAAACACCCTCACAGTCAGGAAGCTCCTGTGCTGAGCTGTTGCTGGGGTCCAGTTGCCCACACTTGGTAGTTTGGGGCTGTCCCTCTGCCCATGATCCCTGTGCTGGCTGAGGATCTTGACGTGGTATCTATGGAGCCCCTCGTACTTTGCCTCTATCTAAGCAGCATCAGATACCTCAATGTTTCCAGCTTCTCTGCCCCTTCTTCAGGTCCTTCCCCCTCTCTACTGCATCTGAATGGATGTTCCTTTCACTGAAATCTCATTCACTCACTGGTTCATTCACTCACTCATTCATTCATTCACACACCAGGTGGCTGCCCTTCTAGGAAGCCTCTGTGGACAAAGCTGAATTGCTCTGGAGGGTATCAGCCTGAGAACACCCAGGTTAAGAGTAACTCTGACGCAATGTCCCTTGACCGCATGCATGGATACGCCTGAGAGTGTGCACACTCTCTCCTGTTGAGCAGAATGCTCAGAAAGAGCAAGCCAGTGACCTCTGACTTGTGCCAACCTCATGGTTTCCAGGGGCTACACCCAGCTCTCTGCCTCTAATCACAGACTGATAGCGTAATCCCGGGATTGTAACATTTCAGCCACTTACGGCATCCTCTTTTGTTTCCTGCCTCTGCCTTAAATGGCAAAGGAGTGTGTGTGTGGAGGAAACCCACCAGGGAGAGGGCTGGTCACCTGTCACCAAGCTCTCTTTGTCTTTTCCCCCATCCTGCTACTGTTTCCCTGGGGCTTCGCTGGCTGTTTGATGTCTTCTCCAAATGTTAGAAGGTGAGTGGGGGCTTGAGCAGAAACATAAATCCCTGCTAATGCTCTCCTGGAAAAGCCAGGAGGCACCGGCTCTCCCAAGGGCCTGTCTGCCGGCCTGATCCAACAATTGAGATGGCCATGAAGCCCCAGGTGTGCGCCTGTCTACTTTGGGTTACTCTAGGCCTCCCGAGCTCATCACATTTTCAAGTGGAAATATTTTATTAACTCCTACCATGCACAAAGTCTTCTTTTCTTTGTTTCTTTTCTCTGATAAGTCTCAGGAAATTTTCTTCCCCTGCCTTAGTTCCCAGTGGCAGACAGGTAATAAATAGAGAGACACTGAACTGAGAGGTGGATAATGAAGCAGGGTTAGGAGGATGAGTGCTCCCACTCCCTTGTGGGTGCCCAAGCCAGTTCTGAAGAAGGCTCTTGTGTACCCACTCTTGCAGATCTAGTGACCACAGCCAGCAGATCTACTGGGCATCCATTCTTCAGGAACACTCGTGGACTTGCGCATATTGCCTAGATTGAGTCACTTACTGGGCTGGCAAAATAGGACCCTCCTCTTTCACCACGTAGCAGCTGAGCGGAAAGAGAATGGTGGTTAAACACACAATTGCCCTGTGTCACTGATGAATCAGTCCTCCAGGACCTGAAGCAGGGTTTGGCACTCAGTTCCTATTTTCTGGATAAATGAAGGAATACAGTGTATTAGAAGTGTGCACCAAGACTACGGAAGCTTCGTTTTGTTTCTGAGAACTCAGGACACCTTAACAAAGGAGATGGCATTGAAATCTGCTCTTTAGTCCTGAATAGGGATGAAGAAAGAGCCTTCTTGCCAAAGTACAGGATAGCGTGGAGGGGCGAGATCCCCATTCATGGAAAGCTAAGATAAGTCAGGTGGGAGAAGATCACAGCTGAGTTCAGTCACAGTTGGAGTGCCTCACACTCACAGCTCTGGTGCTAGCATACACAGAAACAGGGCTTAGAAAGAAGGGAGCTGGGGCAGGAAGCCAGGGAAGTCTCACCCAAAATGCCTATGACTGCAGGATTGCCGCAGGTTTTCCCAAGCCTGGTTCTGGAGTGTCCCATTCGGCCAGTGGCTTTGCCTGTGGCTGTCTCCCAGTAGCTATTTGAATGAGTGAGCCATGGGTCATCATGCGGTCTTGGGAGGCTACGAGGCCCAGCCCTGCTGTTTCTTCACAATGGCAATCCCAGAAGAGGGGTCAGGGATGATCTTGCTGGCCATTAAGATGGGTACCAATCATACTCAAGTAGACCTGTAGGAAACAGCCATGTCACAACACTGAAGCTGGAAAGTGCCAATCCAAAGTGCTTTGAAAGAATGGCTTCCATTTCACAGGGAAGCCGTTTCTCTGAATCCAACGTCATGGCTTGTAGGAAGTAAGCCCAAGCGGTAGGTTAGGTTGTGTTCTGCCTGGTTAGCGTGGGGAGCGCTGGTAGAAGGCCGGAAGCCCTTCCGCCAGTCAGCCTTCCTGCTGCCCCTGGGAGACTCTAATGTGCCCCTGCAGACCCTCCAGGGCAACTCCAAATACCATCCAAAGCCTCCCATGTAGGCCAAGCCCTAAAAGGAAATGGATTGCTGGACAAGGCTGGCAACATGGAAAGTTGGAAAGGTAAATAAGGATACAAGAGAAGGTATTCCACCAGGGCTTAGGGGTCACTCTTGCCCAACAATGTGGGAAGGGGGTCCTTTAAGGATGTGGACTTTGTTTTCCATACTCTGCCACCAGGAATCACAGCTCCGAGGGTGGAGTGCGAGTCTTTGCAGAGGGTGGATGTGCGCTGACTTTCCTCTAGCCCAGTGGTTCTCAACCTTTCCTTATGCTGTGACCCTTTAATACAGTTCCTCATGTTATGGTGACCCACAACCATAAAATTATTTTTGCTGCTACTTCATAACTGCAATTTTCTACTGGTATGAATCATAATGTAAATATATGATATGCCGGATAGGATAGCTGATAAGTTACCCCTGTGAAAGGGTCGTTCGAACCCTAGGTTGAGAACCAATGATCTAGGATGTGTGAACTGTACTACAGAGGGGTGATTGAGGGAAAGGAGGAACTTACCCACCGTGGTACTTCCTCTGCCTTATAAGTTGCCCAGTTAAAGCTTTTATTTGTTGATTGAATAACAAAATTAATTGGCTTTAAGCCATCACTTGCCATGAAGTTTCTGTTTTGTTTTGCTGAGACAGGTCTTCTAACTTTCAATATTTTTCTTCCCTAAAACAAAAGAGGTTTCTTGTTCTTGTTTTAATGAAATCATCCTTGACTCATCGTAGTGTGAGTTGGAATGGGGTAAAGAGCTATGTCCCCGGTGAAGAAAGGGAAGAGGCTGCCCACGTCTATGGAAGCTTCGTTGCTCTGTGGATGGTAAGACATTGCCCAGATGCAAGCTTGAGGCCTCTCCCCCCACCATTCAGATAAAGCTTTACTTCACAGCTCAAACTGGCCTGAAACTCTTGATCCCCAGTGCTGGAATTACAGACATGCCCCACCACATCCAGTGTACCACATTTCTTTAACAGGGACCTAATCACAAACACCTTCCAACAACTTCACTTCAGGAGAGACCTACAGGCCCCAGGAAACTTCCATCGAGGCTTTCTCTTGTTGGGCTGCCTCTGCTCTCGACCCTAGAAGGTCACAAGATGGCACACAGGGAAGGGAAATGCAGTCTCCACCTCCTGAGAATATTACAGGCCGGCTAGCTCTCACCTCCTCCCTTGACCATTTATGGGAAAGCTATTGTGACTAGACTTGAGAGCATCAGCTACGCTTTTAGACCAAATTAGCCATTTCCCCCAAAGAGCAATGAGAGCTCTTTCCACGGGGAACGAATCAACCCTGCAAGCCTGTTTGGCAACCTCAGGCACATCTCTGAGCCCAGGTTTCCTTATCTTCAAAATGACAAAAACACCACCGATATCATAAAATCGTTGTAAGGGTTGGTTGTCGTTATGGCTATGAACACACTGTGTGTGTATACATCACATTAATGGAGAATTTCTTGGTTATCACAACTGTTGCGAAGGGGAGTTTTCTCTCTCTTTTCATACCATGTGTAAAACGTCCTAAGATCCACAGGGAAATTTCAGCGCCAGTGGCTCTCCTTGTGGAAAACCCACTCCTGAAGCTAAGACGGCCTCCTTCAGACGTCTTAACCACTCACAACATGCTCAGCCTGGGGGTCTGGGGTCTGGTTGGGAGGTGACTGGGGAAGGTCAGGAAGGATAAGGTGACAGGTGTCCTCTAGCTCTGAGTGTTCATGTTGTATCTATTGTTTATGTGTAGATGGGGCCTCTCATTCCGCATTGCGTGAGTAATGAAGGAGGAAATGCTCAGAGTCCCTGTCTTGACTTACTCAAAGCGTTTGCCTCTTTCCTGATGTGTGAGGTCACGGTTCCATGTGGTGGGAGGAAATGCCAGCTTTAACCTACCCCACTTCTGGTCTAATCACAGTTTTTGGCAGAGAGACTGTTGTTTGGCATTTCTAGCCTTCCCACCCAGGGCTGCTACGTTCCCTGGAATCTGTCAGAACCTAGGAAGTGGTGGAGCATAGACAGACAGACAGGCAGACACACCGATCTGGCAAGTTTCCGGTGAGTCTGAGAAAATATTTCTCTGCAATATAAAGATAATTATGAAGATGAGGTCACACCCACGTGTGTTCAACTGTTGTGACTCCTGAAGAGAAAGACAAGAGGAACCTTGAGTCATACAGTCTGCCCCTCTTGTGCTAGGATAAGAACAGAGACACAGGGCCAGTCAAAAGGGTAGTCAGAGCCATGAAAAAAAACTGTCATTTCCTGTTGCCCTGTTTCTCAGATTTTTTTTTTTTATTCATTGCTGTGTATCATGATCTTGATGACTAAGAATACGTTTATGGGAAAGACAGACAAGCATTACCTTTTTCCTTTATCCACCATAAAACACCTATTTCAGATGCTAAATTTTAAAAAGTCCAGGAAGGCCTTATACTGTGTAATATTCAATACTTACTGCATGGCAAGTACTTACTATTAATATTATTACTTTTTTTTACTTACTTTGTCCTAACCTATAGGGCATTCAGATCATGAATTCCTTCTGGGAAACATATAGTATTGCATCTTGAATGCTGGATAAAACTGATCAACAGTGTGACTGTGGTGGAAAAGTGGTTAAAAGAAAAGCAAAAAAAGTTAATAAAATATTTTTCTTTGGGTTTATGTCTTGGCATCAATTTATGGCATCTTAAAAAATGGGCTCTATTTTTTATTCTCCAAATATCCTACACAAAGTACTTGACCTCTGCCTCCTCCTTTTTCTCCATCTGTAAAATGGAGAATCTGTTAACAATCATTCTTGCCATGATGGCAATTAAAAAATATTTATATAGCGGAATAGTTCTCAACACGTAGTAAATCAATGAATGTGAGCTATCGTTATTCCAATGGAAAACACCATTTGGCAGTAGGCTTCATGAACTAGGGGTGTGACTGTAAACTCTCAATGTTTAGCACAGTTCTTAGTACCTAATAGACCTCTAGTAAATATCTGTTGACTGGACAATTGCCAAAGTATGGCTCATAGAGATTGTCCAAAGTGTTGACCTCATAAAGCCCGGTAAAGCATAATCTTTTATGGTAAAGATAAAATCAGTTCCTCCTTGCCTAGAGCAGATTTTCTACCCCACCAAATGGCTGAGCATCTGTAGTGAGGTCTGCGATTGCAAGCCTGAGACTCAGACCAAAGAGGTCAACAGTAATTTTCACCACGGCAGTGTCGAAACACTAGTGAGGCGTACAGTTATCTGCAGGTATCAGCGAAAGCGTGGAGGATTTCAGACACATGCCCGTGGTGGCATCACAGACCTACAGCACGTACCCAAATGAGGACCAGCCGCCCCTCCCAAACTCAGGCTCACAGTATTTATAGCCACGTTACTTCAGCCAGGGCCAACGGCTGGGGGAATGGGAGCTGCCGTGGGGTCTGGGGCTGATGGGAAACAAAGTGTCTCTCTCTGAGGCAGCTGGGCTTATTTTAATGGGCAAGGTCAGCCATGAAATGACCAAGAAGAGAAATTGCTGCCATTATGCATCAGTTACAATCCTATATCAATTATTCCCCGTACCATTCCCTTTGCCACGGGCTGAAGCAAACATGGCCCCTAATCAGTTTTACATCTCCGTTTAATTTTATTGGAAAGAAGAGCTGGCAATGCATCACAGAGGCCGAGTGTGACACAAAAGGTGACCCCCCTGCCAACTTAATGGCACCATACATAACCCTTAATGAAGTCGCTATCTTGTCCTCTTTGGCTGTCTGGGCCCTGTGATTTACAACAGCATCATTTTGCTTTACCCTCTTTTCATTTCAGCTTTGACAAAGTGGATGAAACAATTATCTTTGTTATCGGCCAGAGCAGTAGAAATGTGAGAGTTGGGGGATTTCTGCAGGTGGACAGCCTTGGCTGGGGATCAAAACCAGTGGTGAAACACGCTCAGGAATGTTCCCCTCCTCTCTCTCTCTCGTCTGTGACTATGAGCTTCCGAAGATGAATTGTGTATCCCGATGAACAGTGTGAGTCCTATATCATTGTGGCAAGAAGTCATTTCAGGAGAAGGGGAAGCTGCTGACAGAACAGAGCTTGGAATTTTGTGGTTTATTCTCCGGGGAGCCCCTAATATTTGTTTTCTGTACATGCCTAGGCTGTGTTCTGGCTCACGCCATCTTCTTGCATTTATCAGTGGGGAATCACACCTGCATTTTTCTGCATTATAAATGATATCCTATATGTATTTATCATAATTAGAGGTAATTTATTTATTAGCTTATTCACATAACATTTGTTTGGTGCCTTGTAGATAGTAAAGAAAATTAAGTAGATGGCTACGGCTATTTCCTTCAAGAGGAATATTCTACCAGCATAAAAGTGACTGGACTCTTAAGTAAATGTAGCATGGCGTAGAAAGGGATAAGTGAAACAAAATATGTAGACTGGACATATAGTTGTCCAGAAGAAGTTACCTTAAAGTGAAAGGGATAGGATTTGAACAAGTAAAAAGGGAAATGCTAGCCGGGCATGGTAGCATATGCCTGCAACCCCAGCACTGAGGGGCAGATCATGAGTTTGAGGCGGTCTGAGTAGTAAGATTCTGTCAAACAAAGAAAGGCACCTCTTCCTTCCTTACAAGACGCATTGCTATTTACTACCTTGTGGGCTATGTTTTGGTAGAGAGCTGTGACGAGTGGATGTTCCAGTCTGTGGCTCTGGATATCTAACTGGACGTAGGAAGATATCAGACCCTGTTGAGGGGTCACAACGTGGACTTGGGTTGACTACGAGAATGAAGTCTGCAAAGGCTGCGATTCCAACAGAAACTGTATTCAGTCCTGTTGCTTAGGTTGGGTGGAAAAGGCCTGGTAAGAACTTAGACATTCTCGGTAGGGGCTTTGACCCGTGCTGTTTTTTGCTTGGGAGACTTAAGGTTGTGCACACATAAGCACACACTGTCATTGACTAAATTGCGTTGTCTTTAGCTATATATTTTCCCAAATAGATAAGCTTGCAAAATTCGACCAAGTAGCTTCTTCTGCACTGTATAGACTCGGGAAGAATTGCAATTAGTTTTTACTAACTTCTAGGTTCTATGAAGTACAAAAGTAATAGGTTGGAGGTTCACTAATCAATGAGATTCTCTTTGCAAATACCACCTGCATGAAGTCCATGTTGTTAAAGGGACTTTGAAAAGGACCGACAGTTTGTTCCATGGCGGATGGAAAACCATAATGTTGACAAGGTTAATTTATAATGCATCCTTCATATAAATCTGCATATAAGTAAACTTAAAAATGACTACATCCTATCAATGGACATATGTGCATACAGAGAAGTAAGTCGTCCCTGGGAAAGTCAATATGCATCCTGTTCAGTCTCTGCCTTCATCGCCCTTCTCTGTATGGAAAGGAAAAGGCACAGCTTGGTGCTCTAACTTGATTTTCCAAAAGTAGGCCATATTCACTTTAAGCAAACAAGTCACCAGGTTGGTTGTTGAATCACTGTCACAGTAAGGGTCACATTCAATATTCAACCAACGTACCAATAGCCAGAATTCCTTTTCTCGAAGGAGCATTGTTTGAATGCTCCTGCCCCACAACCAAATACTCCTATATGCTTCCCTCACACCCGAATAGCCCCTCTCCTGCCCTCAGAGGTACATTCACTGCCTTTGGTATTAAATCCTGCCTGTAATCCTGTCGCTGATGGGTACCACGTAGAATACAGAGATTGAAATAATGCAGCCGCAGAGCGGGAGAGGGAGGATGCTATGTGCCTTCTCTCAGTGTAGCGTCCATAAGTTAGAGGTTTATTTCATCTGTTTGCACTGCTAAGTGGGGAGTTGAAGAGGTGAGGAGGCGTGGCGCATGACCTGAATACAGCTTGTACCTGGCAGGAAGCACTGCATGCCAAGGATGTCCCGATCCCCCCAACTGGGCAGGCAGGGGTGGGTGATGGGATAATCTCTGGGAAATAAAGCAAGACCTTTTTTTTTTTTTGGCTGGAGTTGGAGAAAACGGACACAGGAGAGGGAACCCTGCTGCTACTTCCTTCGATCTCAGTAAATTGGAAAGGTTTTCCCTGGTGCCTGCTGCTATTTCCTGATGGAAATTTCTTCCATTGACAGAGATACAGATGGAGTTTACCGACATGGGACTGTAGACACACTCTGGGATAATGAAAAAAAAAATGCCCACGGTAGCCATATGCTCAGTGGCAGTTTTCTAGAAGGAACTCCAGTTGGGTGAATACAAAATAGCATTTTTGGCAACACTGACTAAGGGGGATCCTCTGTATTTCCATGCCTTAAAAAAAAATCTTTCGGTCTGATTTATGTGAATTTTAAAAACACAGTCTTCTTTTTATTTTTAAATGTCTTTTTTAAATGCTCTTTCCTCTGCTCTTGAGGTTAGGGTGGCCTGGGACAAGGATATACTCAGAGAGTGAGCACTCTTCGGTTCCATTTTTCTTCAAGTGCCTGCTTTGTCCATTCTTCTGCTTTGGGAGGCTGCTGTGTGATTGATAAGGCTGTAGCACCCCTGTGTTTAGAACTTCCAGCTTGACTGCCACTGCTCTCCTTACCACACTTCTCAGAAGCTGAAAACCTCCAAAGCTTTTGCCCAGTGTAACACAAGCAGAACTTACCAGATCCACAGTTAGAACCCAAGTCAAGCCTTGTTCAGAAGCTTCTAGAACTCATGTTCTCAACGTACCGCAAGGCTGTCTCAATTTGGGACCCAGGGGAGGATTCTGAGAGTAGTTCCATTTGTAAAACACTCAGCGTTATATTTTAACTTGAGAGTCTGGGCTCATTTATAACATGGGGTCACCAGTAACATGTTCTTACAAAACTTTTCTTACCACACATAGCCTTATGGGACTTTAAAAAGAAAATCTCTTAGGTTTAGGTCCTCCTCAAATATGATTTAATTCTGTATATTTACTCCTGGAGTGTTGTTGTGACCCAGTAAAATTGAGCAGGCCAAGTCTTATTCGTCTCTCCATTGACCCAACTTGTTTCACGTGAGGTCAATTTACATACAGGGCAGAAATATTGCCACAACACTTTTAGGTGTGAGAATGTGTATAGAGAAAAGAGCCCAAGTGAAGGCAAAATTTTATGACCCAGGACTAAGCCAGGAATAATTAGAATCACTGTTTTGAACCCAGTGTGCAAGGTGAATAATTTCCCTGAGGCTTCTTGATATAGGTGCAAAGAGAAAACGTGCTCAGAGCCCCCCAAAGTGTGCTCAGACTGAGGCCAAAGGAGCGGAGCTGTGTGATTTTTCTTCTTCTTCAACCCTGTCAGACAACACCTTCCATGCATCATGCAGCCAGCACCCGGCTAAGGTGCAGCTAGAGGACCACATGGTCAAGGCAAGCAGGGCAGGTCATCGGGTCAAAGGTAATCACTCATTTCCTAGATAAGCGCTTCCCTCTTTATGAAATATGACAAAAGAGCACACACCCTGGAGCAGGGCTTTATATCCTCATTACAGTCTCCCTCGCAGCATCCTGGCCCTTCCTTCCCGGGCCTAGCTCTTTCCTCTTAATTTTGTCAGCCTTGCTCAGCCCTGAGTTGTAGAGAGCATCTGTAAACCCATCTTCCCTGGCCAAGATTTGGTTTCCTAGAGCTTTATCTCTCTTGTATGAGGTCGCTCTCCCGCTCTCTCTCTCTCTCTCTCTCTCTCTCTCTCTCTCTCTCCAGTTCCTCCCGAGTGTGTGTGTGTGTGTGTGTGTGTGCACGTGTGCGCGTGTGTGTTCCAATCACTGATGCACCTGAATGACAGAGCTGGGGATGGGATGGGAAATGGGAAAGAAAACTAACCAACCTAAAGGGATGTTAAGAACCAAGCCCTTGCCTTTTGAGGGCCCCTGTCTGATTAGAGACATCAGAAATGAGCAGAAGAAGCAGCCAACCACTTCTACCCCGGTGGGCTACTTGCTTGAATCCACTCTGTGAAATACCAGAAATACTAGAAAGAGCCCCGAGGAGGAATTCCAAGGCCAGGGTGGCAGACCCCAGATATCCTGACTCATCAAGGGATTCTTCTAGGAAAGGTGATAGCTCTAGGTGGAAAAAATGGACCCTTGCTCTCTCTTGAACCTTGATGTCCTCTGAATTGCCATCAGAAACCAATTGCAGGCCTCGGTGCTTCACATACATTGTGGTTTAAGTACACCAGGGGCATGATATCACAAACTGGTCCTCAGCGCCTACTTCCGCTGTGATGTTACCCGGCTTACATTTTCTCCTAGGTGGAGGGGAAGGAGAGCAGCTCTCCACTTCCAAGCCTGCCCTGGGGTAGATTTTGCTTTAACTGCCCATGGCATGATTCATGTCCAAGCTTTTATTTATTTATGTATTTGTTTACTTATCTATCTATTTATTTTTCTCAGAGAATCTATGTCAGGGCTTACTTACCTCCGCTGAAGAATTTGTCCTCAGAGAAGCCAGCAAATCTGCTCCCTTGGCAGAGGGTGGAAGCCATAGCTTGTGACATTCCCCCAGTAACCCTGCCAGGTCATGGGCAGCCAGCATCCCTGCAGGGGTGAACACCACATATGGAAACAGAAATTGCTCCCCTATAGGAAGCTGTTTACACTGACGTTGTTTGTCATCTCTGAGAAAGGCAAGCCGCGTGACAGGTTCTGTTCTGGTGTGGGGGGCAGGGGGGAGAATTACGGGTGCTTCTTTCTAAAAATTCTAGTAGGAGGAAAACCTAAGATGTGAAGGAGCAAAGGGCTGCAGCCAGAGCCTGGATGCAGAGGAGTCACTAGCAAGAGGTCTCAGGGTCTCTCTAGCACGCATTATAGGTGGGTGGTACTTCCACCCAGTGAGTGTATCTGTGGCGTATCAGGAATTCCCAACTCCAACATCTTCTAAGCAGGTAGAAATATCACTATCATTTTCACACAAAAATGGCAACCCTAGCAGCAGGGAATGAGTCTGTACAGAGTCAGAATCCCTGGTGCTGTAATCGGCTCTAGGCCTGATCCAACAGATCAGTTCTGGATCTCAGGAGCCTCGCAGAGGCACTTCTGGCCCTGGAAAACCTGAATGAACAGGGAAACAGGGATGCCTCCTTAGGCAAAGGACCTCAGGGCTGAGGAGGTGGGGGGAGGAGACTTTGCCTGGATCCCGTGCCTCATTCTGGGCCACTGAGACAGGTGCAGAAGCTGGGGCGGTCCATGCAAGTGTCCTTCTGGAAAAAGCACATGGTAAAGAATACAGCGAACAAGCGTGTAGCTATGCACTGTGTAGTTCAGGCTAGCTACTTAATTTGAATTTAAGATCTGTTTTTGCAAAATAAGCATACCAATGTCTACCTACCAGGGCTCTCCTAACACTTTAAAGGAAAAATAAAAGGAAAAGGTCTAAAGAACTACCCTGGCCATTTTAGTGCCCCAGATACCTGCATATCTTGTCATTCCCAGCTCCCACCAACACCCTCTCTTGGGATGACCACCGTTGTCTAAGACAGCTTCATTTGATGGCTTTCTAGAGAGATTGGGAGTCTGGGGACTAACTAAAGGTGCAGCAACATAGACAATGGTAATAAAAGGACAAACATCCATGAAAGGATGCCCAGTATTGTACATCACAGAGAACTACAAATACATGCAAAGCACTCGCACAACCAAATGCTGGCGAGGATGCAGGCAATATGAAGCCTCATTCGCTGCAAAGGGGCGAACGTTTGGGGAGATGGGCTAGCAACTCCGTAGAGTGTGAACCAGCAATCATACACCAAGACATTTACCAGCTTCCTTTAAAAACTTACATCTACACACACACACACACACACACACACACACACAAACCACAAAACACCTGTGTGTGGCTGCTTCTAGAGACTTTATCATAACTGCCCAAACACAGAAGCAACCAAAATACTTTTCAGTGGCTGACAATAAAATTGTATTCAATGATAGGAGAAAGTGAGCTATCAAGACATAGAAAATACAGAAATTAAATGCATATCACTAAATGAAAGAAACTGGTCTGGGAAAGCCATGTAGTAGCCAGCAGCTTGTGAAGAACCAAGAACAGAACTCTCTGGAAAGGAATGTTGCCTGTGGGTGCAGCGTCCTGAGGAAAAATAACGTTCTTAGAAAAAGTACTCTCTACTGTAAGGCTGGTTTGAAGAGTTAGTGGTGTACATTTGGGGTGAGAGAGCAGGAAAGGTTATTATTGACGAGGTGATCCTGACAGTAATTGTGTACACATGCAACCACACCTGTAGCACATATGAAGTGTGGAATATCATGTAAGCTGCATACATGCCTTAACAATCAAGCGTCAATACCACTCATCAAATCTAACAAATTCACTGCACTTCTGGAAGGCATGGGGACTAGGGAATGGGGTTAGATGGCTTTATGAGTATTCTCCAGACTTTTCAATCTTTTTCTTTTCTTTTTTTTTTTTAACCTAGAACTTCTTAAGGGGAAAAAAACCTATTTTAAAAAAAGGGGGGACCAGCAGCATAGGCAGAGCCTCAGTCCCTGGGGCAGCAGAAGGGGCCTGATTAGACCTGTTACACACCACACCTCAGATCTCTGTGTCCGGGGGTAGGAGAATTGAGGAGACAAGAGAAAACTACGTGGTCAGGAAAAAGCGTGGCTTGCAGAGTTAGGTCTCGGATGAGTTGGAAACGTTGATTTCTCCAGTGCTGAGGTTTGGAGGATGCACGTCATGCATCTTCTCATCCCAGGAGTCAAGATTTCAAGACTTAACTCTAAACTATCACCGGGTCCGTGGATACAACAGAGAGAATGAAGGAAAGGGAGACATATGGAGAAGGAGAAACAGGGAGAGGAAGTGGGGGGGAGGGGAACAGTAGGGGAGGGGGAAGGGAAGGAAGAGTGGAGATATAAGGGGGGTGGGAATTAAAGAAGAATGTATTGCTTGGCTTTGCTGTAGCCGGATACAAAGTAACTTGAAAAAGAGAACTGTTCATATCTGCAGTGGCTAGCCTAATCTCCTGAACCCAATTATTGTTATAAAAATTGTTTCCCTTAAAACTGTGCCACTCTCCACAGGCATCATAAACATCTAGTCCCTAAAGAACGGGTAAGACGTCCAAAGCCGCCTCAGCTGACTTTTCTCAGGTGTTAAGTGACAGATGCGTTTCGTGACGTCATCCTCTGCTTGAATCCAGTCACGGAGTCTTTTCCCAGGGAGCCTAGCCTATCTCACAGCTCTAGGGTTAAAAGCTCATTTTCTCAGAGTATTATGTCATTGTTACTATAAAGTCTCAGCACGTTCAAAAAGCTGGAGGATCGCCGGGCGTTGGTGGCGCACGCCTTTAATCCCAGCACTCGGGAGGCAGAGCCAGGCGGATCTCTGTGAGTTCGAGGCCAGCCTGGGCTACCAAGTGAGCTCCAAGAAAGGCGCAAAGCTACACAGAGAAACCCTGTCTCGAAAAACCAAAAAAAAAAAAAAAAAAAAAAAAAAAAAGCTGGAGGATCTAGGCGTGGTGATGCTAGCCCGCAGTCCCATCTACCAGGGGGGTTCGAGTGGGGTAATCAGTGGAGTTCACGTTTGTCACCAGCCCCAGCAACACAGTGAGTGAAGTTCTGTCTCAAAAGGAAGAACAGGACTGTGATGGGAGGTTTAAACCCCCTCCTGGACCCTGGAGGGAGCCTTCCTTTAGAGTTAAATGTTACAATTCAAATTTATTTAATTAAAAAAAATTGGTTTGTGATTTTTGAGGTGAAGTCTCGCCGCATAGTCCAGGCTGGCCTTGAACCTGTCCTTTTCCTGCTTCAGTCTCCTGCGTGCTCGGATGACAAGTGCAGACCACCGCACCCAGTATGTGCCCTCCCCCCCCCCTTTTTTCGGTTGTTGGTTATTATTTATTTGTTTATTTCGACATTCGGAGTTCGTCGAATGCTATAACTAGAATTTTCTCCCCTCTGTCTACTCAGAGAGGGAAAGCTGAGAGAGAGCCAGGAGTACAGTAGTGGCAATGAACCTGTTGAGACAAGAACAACGAAGGGTGTACTGGAGACGAGCCCACAGGACGGGAGAAATTCCTGGATGCCTAGTCTGCCCTTGGCTCTCCACAGACACCCTCCGTTTAAAAGGCACGGAAACAGAAACCTCAGAAAACAGAAGGATAAACCACCGCCAGTGGACTTAATCCATTATCTAATAGGCAGGCACCAGTGGAGAATTCTTTCTAATTGGGCTTACTTTAGAGCACCGTCATTTTAGAGGTCTGATATAGGAGTCCTGTTGACAGAAGCCTAAAGCAACCATCACTCAAATCTGAACCAAATAAAGCAAAAATAGAGAGAAATAAATAAATAAGAGAGCTTCAGCCAAAAATAGGAAAAAGGAAGAGGAAAAAAAAAAGCAAGAAAGGGAGCTCACATTATCATCCAATAAACCCAATAATCCATTAGCAACCAAGGTTGCTGCATAATATAGTACTTTCCTTGTGCTATAATTTATACTGCAGACTAGAGAATAGACATGGTTATTAGAGTGAGGGCTACTGGATGACACATGATGCATGACCGCGCGGCATTGATCTTCACACAACAGGAAGGTGTCTAGACCGGGAGATGTATGGCTGTGCGATTCGGAGCGGGGCATATTTCACAGGAGGCCTAATGGAGTGGTGGAGCCGTGATGGATGGGCTCGCCCAGTTTCAGTAGCAGAGCAGTTATAGCTGTGCTAATGCCTGACCTCTTCGAGCCTCATGTCCTTCATGCAGTCAGGGTGACCTCATCTAAAGGGACAGAAAATGAGATGGGGAGCTGGGAGAGGAAGGAGAGAGGTGGGGCCTTCCAGGGAGTGGAGGAGAGAGGATTGGTCTGAGTGGGGCAGACAGGGGTGAGTATGTAGGAAGAATTTAGAAGGGGAAGAAGGGAAGAAGGGAGGGGAGGCAAGAATCAGGGGAGAACCTACATTCCAGGTCTAAAGCAAGTCACTGATAAAGTGGAGAAAGAAAGGGACCTTCCATGTTCCTCCAGCCCCCACCCCAAGTCAGCAGCACGGAGTAGCCCATTGTGGCTGTTATGAAAAGCCTGGGGCTCTCTCTACTGTGCAGTAGGTCTCCATCCCCAGAGGAAAGCCCAAGGAAGAGGTGAAACACTGAGCCGGGTCTTGTGCTAATGGAGTGAGGAGATTCTGTGAGCAGCTTGGAGTAATCCACATCGATTATGCAATAACGCGGGGAGAGAACCCTTCCTCCCTACACATGCACTCTGTTAGACGATGCTCAGTGCATCCTAATGACACTCTTGATCATTCCTGGGGAAATTAATGATTCATGCTGCAGCCAATCCAAACCCATCAGGCTCCCCCCACTCCCCCTTCCTCTCCTTCCCTTCCTCCCTCCCTCCCCTCATAAATTTTTTTTCCCTCTGTGTCAGTGTTGTGAGATAGGCAGGACTCAGATCTTATTTCTTGGCTGGTACTTAACTAAGAACCACGCATCACTCCTTAGCCTTCATCCTGGGTTCTCCATCATGTCTGTGCCCCTCCTTATTTTGAGTAGACCAGTCAGATGTTGCAGTGATGACCTGGGCACATCTCTAACACTGTCTGTTAAGGATCAAAAGAAAGTGTTATGGCTGCTCGTATTTCTTTGAGACTTTCCTGTGGCCACCCAACCATCCCTAGACATAGTTAGTAAGCCGCTCTTTCTATACAAGATAAGCCTATTCCTTCTCGAATCCAGTAAGATATTCACAGGTGAACTTATGACTCCGTGGGGTTCTCAACTCTAAAAGGCTTATATGGGTTGAGTGGATATGTGCTTGGTCAGTTCAAGTATCTTGTTACACTTTGTGAGAGTGCAAAGGATTCCCATTGCTAGAAATTTCTGGAAGCTTCATTTTTTTTTCACTTTTAGTCTTTGTTAGGATTCTAAAAATTGTGAATAAAATTATACCAATCCTATAATAGGGCTGTTTTCTGGGTCTTTTTTATTGTTGTTAATTCAGCAAAATGCCTGAGATTGGAAAATTTGTACCATAGTTCTGGACGGTGCAAGGCTCAAGACCAAGGTGTTGGCAGGTTGGATGTCTGCCTCTGTTTCCAAGATGGCAACCTGTGCCATCCATCCTCTAGAGGGGAGGATACTATAAAAAGACAATTTCTGCTGAAATCCTCTTTTTGTTTCATTTATATGTGTATTTTTCTTATTTTATGCTTATGGATGGATGTTTTGCCTTCATGTCTTTGTGCACCATGTGCTTGCAATGCTCCGGGAGGCCAGAAGAGGGCATCAGAGGCCCAGGAACTGTAGTTCTGAGATGTTATCTGGGTGCTGGGACTTGAACCAGGGTCCTCTGGAAGAGCCAGTGCTCTTAACTGCTGAACCATCTCTCCAGCCCCTTGAAGCCTCTCTAATACAGGCCCCTAATCCTATTTGGAATAAAGGAGTCTTCATGGCCTAATCATTTCTTAAAGGTCTGGCCTTAATGCCATTCTATTGGCAACATCTGGGTTTTAAAGTGGGCACACTCAAACTACAGCAGCTATCCTAGTAATCCTTAAAGTGTCTGTTAGCTGGCAGAGATGACCACTAGGGGGTGCATATGCTTGATAAAGAGCCCACAACACACTGGGCCCTTAAACAGATAGATAGATAGATAGATAGATAGATAGATAGATAGATAGATAGATAGATAGATAGATAGATATACAATTCTGGTATCTTAAGAAGGCCAACATTAAACAGAATGCCATAAAATAAATGTATTACAAAAAAATCCATATTGTTGGAAGGAGAGCAGAAAAAAGACAGTTTCTATGTACCAGACCTGCCACAATATTGAAGTGATAGGAACTGTTTCATCTAAGTAATAATACAGTGAGGTCATGTATTGGATAGTTTTATGTCAATTTGACACAAGCTAGAGTCATCAGAGAGAAGGGAGCCTCAATTGAGAAAATGCCTCCATAAGACCCAGCTGAAAGGCATTTTCTTAATTAGTGATCAATGGGGAAGGGTCCAGCCCATGGTAGGTGGTGCTATCCCCTGGGCTGGAGGTCCTGGGTTCTATAAAAAAACAGGCTGAGCAAGCCATGAGGAACAAGCCAGTAAGCAGCAGCACACACACACCACCATGGCCTCTGCATCAGCTCCTGCCTCCAGGATCCAGCCCTGTTTGAGCTCCTGTCCTGACTGCCTTCAATGATTGACACAATGTGGAAATATAAGCCAGATAAACCCTTTCCTCCCCAACTTGCTTTTTGGTCATGGTGTTTCACCGCAGTAATAGAAACCCTAAGACAGGTAGAGCTCATTGGTCCCCTTTGAACCAATGAGAACACTGACCTCAGAGAAGGAAGAGAAACCAAGATGCTCACATGGTAGGACAGAGGCAAAGCGAGAATGCTCCTGATTTTATGTACACAAAAACAACTCACAAACTTAGAAAGCTGTTCCTGTCATACATAGGAATGTAATCTTGGCGGGCTGAGCGTAGAATTGAATTACTAAGTCAAAATACCAACTACACAGTGAAGCTTAATACATCTAGTTACATCAAATGTGAACTTTAGAGCTTTCTTCTGCCCAAGAAAGGGAAAAAGAGAGAAAATTTAAACTCTTACCAGAAACTACTGAGAAATTAGACAAAATATACACAAAAATTGGTCTCAAGGTTCTGGCCAACTGGAAAATGACCCTGAGAGAAGAAAACGGAAAGATATGGGTCCTATCATTGCCTATGCATATATTCTGGAGGATATTGCTAAGTTAAAGTATGGAGGGGCGGAATGGTTGATTTTGTCTGTCACCCAGACCGGGCTACATGGTGCCCAGACTTAGCAGCAATGCTGAGCATGTCACTAAGGATGTAAGGATGGCGCGAGCACTTGAATCAGTGGTCTCAGTAAACAGCATTTGCCCCTTGAAGGCGTAAGGCAAAGGACCACCTGCACTGCTGGTGAGAATGTAATTCACTGAAGCCTCTATGGAAATCGGTATGAATGGCCTTAAAAAACTAATAGACACCTACCCTAGACCCTGCTCTGCCACTCCTGGGTAGGTACTCAACAGAGTTAGTGTATTATGGAGGAGCATCCGTGTTGACTGCTGCATAATTCCTAATAGCCAAGTTATAGAATCAGCCTAGATGTGCATCAACATATAAATGGATATGTAAATGTGGTACATATACACAGAGTCTTATTTGTCCATAAGGAATGAAATCATGTTTTTAAGGGAAATGGATGGAATTCGATCATCATGTTAAACAAAATAAGCCCGACTTAGAAAACAGAGAGTTATATTTTCTCTCACACATATAACCCAGATTGCACGTACATATATATGACATGAGAATGGAAAATGAACTGTTTGGGAAAGGGTTATATACCAGTGGGGGAGAGAGGAAGAGAGACCAGAAATGGTAACTGAGAAGTGAGTAAGATCAAAGTATACAGTGTACATATACGAAGGTATCATAATGAAACCATCATTTTTATAATAAATATATGCTAATATTTTTAAAGTAATCTGTGACCAGGAGAATCATCTATCTGTAGTATTATTTGTCTTTCCTTCCTAATTTTAGTATCAGGTTAATGCTTGCCTCATTCCAAGTCTGATGTTTTCCATCCCGTTCGGTCTCCAGGGAAGGATTATACATATTTCCTTTTCTTTCTCTCCTAAAACATATTTGACTGAAAGGACTGCTGACATAGTCTGAAAACGGAGGTGATTTTTAGACAGTTCTTGACTATTGGCTCAACTTCTTCAACAGACGCTGTCTTTACAAACAAAATAACATTTTAGGACATCTTTTGATTAACAGAAGATTACAAAGACAGCATCAATATTTTCTATGTATTTCACACCCGGTTTCCCTTATTTTTAACATCTCACTTTAGCTCAGTACATTTATGCCAGGTAACAAAACAAGTTCATATTTCGCTCAGATTTCCTTAGTGTTTGCCTAATTCCCACTTGTGCTCCCAGAGCCCACCGTCTGCATTGTTTACATCTTGTTACAGGTGCCTAAGTATCTCCGAGTATCTTTTAGTGCTGCTGCACATGATGCTGTCCTTAATTTTATACTTCAACTGTTCAGTGCTCCTAAAACAGAAAGCAGTGGACTTTTGTGTATTACCCTAGTATCCTGTAACCTTGTTAGGCTTACTCTGCAGTTCTTTTGTAAAGTGGATGGATTTGGAGGATTATCTACATATTTACATATATCTACATATCTGCACACATTCACATATCTCTTCTGAGAACAAAGTTACGTTTCTCCTCTCCTCTGCTCTCCTCTTTAGATTTATTGGATAAGGCCTACCCACATGAAGCGGGGCATCCTGCGAAACTTGCTGAAATAAATGCAAATCTCATTCCAAGACACTTTCCAAATTAACATATAAAATTAATCATTGGACATTCACCGCATACCATATATCACCTTGACACCTGCCAGTCTGAGTGACTGTAATAGAATCATAGACTGGGTGGCTTAAGCCACAGACATTCATTCCTTACGATGCTAATGGCTGAGAAGTCCACAATCCAGGAGCTGCCATTAGTGCTTCTGGGCACCCTCTCTTTGCCTTGCATCTGACTGTACCTGACAGAGCAAGACAATGCCATGGTGTCTCTTCCTTTTCTTCTTCTTTTTTTTTTTTTTTTTTCGAGACAGGGTTTCTCTATGTAGCTTTGCGCCTTTCCTGGAGCTCACTTGGTAGCCCAGGCTGGCCTCTAACTCACAGAGATCCGCCTGGCTCTGCCTCCCGAGTGCTGGGATTAAAGGCGTGCACCACCAACGCCCGGCTTCCTTTTCTTCTTGAAGTACCAATCCTAAAGGCTGCACAGGGTTAAATATCTGAGCAGGTCCATTCCCAATTCACAGGTTGAAATCCTAATCCCCACATGACGCTATCAGAAGGAGAGTCTTGGGGAGAACTTATCAGATGGGCCAGATGCAATTCTCATAGAAAGACTGGTGTGCCTGTAGAAGAGGCTGTGCTGGCTGTGATCTCCTGTTCCTTCTGCCCTGTGAGAACACAGTAAGATGTTCCTGTGCGCTAGGTAGGAGCCTGGCCATCACCAGCCGCCTCAGCTGCCTGTATCTTAATCCTGGGCTTTCCAGACTCCATAAGCGGGAAAAAATAAATTTCTGTTGTTTGTAATCATCTGGTTTGTAGTATCTTGTTATAACATCCCAAATAGATGGACAGGAACTTACCTAACCTCATTTCCTCCAAAGGCTCTAAATCCAATCAACATTACATTGGGATTAAGGCTTCAGCATATGAATTTTGGAAAGACATGGTCCTTCAGTCTGTAATAGCACCCATACATATCTCCTTAAGCCTTACATAATCTAATTAAGCCTTCATTAATCTCCAAAGACATGTAATTACAAAGTCATGCTTACCTAATGTGGTATCAGTGTAAAGCCACTAACTCCCAAGAAGGGGATGCAGTGTCCTTAGGTAACCCTTATTCATCTCTGGTGTCCTGTAAGTTAAAAACTATGCTATATAGCAAATATGTCTCATGATAAGGAGTTAAGAGACGGATGAAAGAAAGAAAGAAATCTGACATACACAGTCACATGACCCAAATTAGGAGGGAAAACTTGACAAGTCCAGTTCTCCTGTCTAACTTGTCACATGGTCAGGCTGGCATTGATAACTGCCTTTTTCTACCATCCTTTAGTATTTTTCCGTTTCCCTCAGCAACCAGCTCAGCTGGTGTGGGTCTCCACGTGGAATGGTGACTCTCAGAGGGCCTGGAGCATTAGTTGTTCTGCCTGAATCAAGCTATTGACTTTCCATTGCCTCTTGAACATGATGAAGGCAGAAAACACCCTAGAAGGGTTGTTGAGTTACAGACACAGACCTCCTTTCCCTCCACCGTAGAGTGACAGTTCAGTGTGTCCCTGGCAGTCAGGATTAGTCACTCCACGCTTTACAGTAATTCTCTGCTTACTCCGAGGTACAATGAGTTCGAAATGGCTGAGTGATGGTCTTCTACTTTAATATGATCATTGGTGTTTCCTCATGGGAAGTCTTCCCTTGGGAACTATACAACATGGTCGTGGGAACAGGAAGCAAATATTCCTCTAGTGGTTACTGGCAGTGATAGCGAGCTGTTTCAATCCTACTTTTACCCCTCAGTGTCCAGACCTCGGAGCCCTGGTTCTAAGACAAGTACCACCATATATAAGCCACCAATCCAGAGCATGTACATCCTCCTGTAAAACAATGCCTCGGGATAATGCTGTAACTAGTGTTACATCTCATTATTTATCAGAACAACTGCTTCAGGATGATGGGTGTGGGGTAAAAGGTCCGAGTTTGAAAACCTACCAGTCCCTGAGCTCAAAAACTCACCAATCTCTGAGCTTGCCCCAAGCTCGGGACTTGAAATCCTACCAATCCCTACCCTGGAAATCTCTACCTTGGAAAACTCCTCCCCCAAGAAACGCTGCCTCCCAGCCAGTTCTCTACTGCTTCTTGCCTGAACAGAGGCAGCCACCCTCTTGTGTCTTTCCCAATGAATCTCTTGTGTGAGGTCTGCTGGGCAGTATGACTTTGTGGTATTCCTTGGCTCCCAACTGCCAGGATACCTTTCCCTTCAGAACTGCAACGCTTGCATTGGGGAATCCTTTCCTGAGAGCTGTAACATTTACACTAGGTCTGAAGAGCATTCCTTAATCAAAGCAGTGTTGAGTGGGTAACGTGATAGTAGATAAGGTGTATCATAGTCTGTGGATGGCAGCTTTGGCAGACCATTGTTTGCAAGAAAAGCAAATCCTTATTTACTGTCTATTCTAACAGGAAAAACTGCTCCTTCCTTGAAATCAGGGAAATCAGCCTCCCAATAGGAAGCTGGCTGACCACATTGGGTGTGTGAGTTACTTTTCTCATCACACAACACCTGATAGAAACACACTGAAGGAGGAAGGATCCATTCTGGCTCATGGTTCATGGACTAGTTTGTCATGGCAGAAAGACACAATGGCAGGAACAGCTCACCCTGCGGCAACAGGAGCCTGAGGCAGCTGGTTACATCCCGGCAGCAGTCAGAAAGCAAAGTCATCAAGGCTATGTTCTGCAGCAGTTCTCTCCAGGATGGAAACATTCCACCCAGCAGGTAAGCTTTTTAAGGCAGAAGGTAAACAACTCAAAATAGCTTCAAGAAGTCCCTGAAACTGACCAGATTGGCTAGGCCCCTCCCTCCCAAGAGTGAACACAAAAAAAGACTACTGAGTGTCATTCTCAGACGAGTTAAGCTGCAAAGAAGACTCTCAGATGAGTCAAACTTGAAGGAAGACTTTGGGACCAGACCAGCTGCCTGGGAGATTCAGAAGCCCAGCCAAGCCACTTAAAAGAAGCGCAGATAAACAGAGCCACCTGGAAAGGACACTCTCCAACCTGTTGAGCTGCCTGCAGGCTGTGCAGTGTGCTCCAGGTACCCAGCTTTTGTGAGCTGTCAACCATGCTGGCTTTGGTGATGCAACTGGCTTTGAGTCATTTCTGCTTCTCTGAGTGACCCCAATAAAACTTATTAATTCACTTTGATCTGTTGCTGGCTTCCTATTGGAGGTGAATAGACATGTATGTGGCATCTTCCCAGGAAAAGTCTGTCACACAGCAGTCTGAGAGAAGAGCCAGCCTATGAATGACCCCCATGCCCTGCTTCCTTGGCTGTATATCTGCTAGCTAAGCTCCATGTCTAAAAGTTTCTACAACCTCCCCAAGAAGGTACCACCAGATGGGGTCCAAAGGATCAAACACACGTGGTGACAGGGGACAAACTAAACCATAGAAGAAAGCGACTTTAGTAACAGACACATTGAGAAGCTGGAAATTGTATTTGCTTTGTAGGTCAGTCTTCATGGGATGAGAGGAGGCTTGGTGTTCATCACTCTGAACTCTGATTACAGCGCATCAGGATCTTGTCAGAGCAGACAAAGCAGCTGTCAGGTCATTTATGTGTTGCTTGAGTTGGAAACGTGAGTCCCTGAGCTTATCCTTCCCTTTGTTCATTTAGTCCAGCAACCTGAGCAGCAGCGGGTCAATCTCACCTACCTCTTAGTGTGGCAGAATAAGCTCAGGCGTCCTAGGCACATGCGCTCCGGTCCTTGCTCCAGTGCTTGCTCAGGAGTGTTGACTTGCGGTGTTTTGCACAGCTGTTCTCTCTGATCCCAGCAATGCTGTCCTTCCTATATGGTCACTAGAATCTTTAAATAAACCAGCTCCAGAAACTCCAAAACCAACTCAGAAAACTCTGTTCTTAAGGTTCTGCTTCTCAGCGGCTCTCAATGGCAAAATCTATATTGGTTGAGGATCTTCACAGAAACAAAACTCACTGTGTGTGTGTGTGTGTGTGTCTGTCTGTCTGTCTGTGTGTGTCTGTGTGTCTATGTGTGAGTGTGTCTGTGTGTGTGTGTGTGTCTATGTGTGTCTGTGTGTGTCTATGTGTGTGTGTCTCTGTATGTGTCTCTGTGTGTCTGTGTGTGTCTATGTGTGTGTCTCTGTGGGTGTCTGTGTCTGTGTGTCTGTGTCTGTCTATGTGTGTCTGTGTGTGTCTATGTGTATGTGTGTGTGTCTATGTGCGTGTGTCTATGTGTGTGTGTCTGTGTGTGTGCCTATGTGTGTGTCTCTGTGTGTCTCTGTGTGTGTGTCTGTGTGTTCATGTTGAAATAGATTCACTGCATGTCATCGTCTCACAAGATTATGAAAGCAGCAAGTTCAAGGCCTGCCGTGTGTTTTAGCTGGCTGGTGACCCAGGAGAGTTGATACCGCAGTTCCTGGAGGCTCAGCAATGCTGAGGGTGCAGACCAACTCCGGAAGAATCACGCTGGAGAATTCCACCTTTCCTGAGAAAGCCAGTCATTTGTTTAGTTCTGGCTTGTACTGACAGAATGAGACTCTCCCACATTATTGAAAGCCTTTGCCTTTCCAGAGTTTGCCAATTTAAATGTCAATCTCATCCAAAGAGACAGGTACAACTAAAATATTACGAATCACAGCATTACACAGTTCTCCATCCATTTATTTATGTGCTTGGCTGTTTAGTGTGAGGTGTAGGGATCAAACCCAAGGCTTCATACATGCTAAGCAAGTATGACCTACACGTAGAGCACATCCATTTGATTTAATTTATTTGAATCTTCATATTAAAGTGTTTCCTTTGAAAAGCATGGAGATAGTTATTTGTCTCCTAATTCAAGCTCATAGTCCTTATTTTATAATTGGTGTAAGTAGTAACTATGTCAATATTCACACATATTTACTAATCTGTGTGAATACTGACACAGTTTTAATATTTTGCATGCTTATAACTGCTTCCGATATTTAAAGTTTTTATTTTTATTTTATGTGTATGTGACTGATGTGCATGCAGTACCCTTGGAGGCCAGAAGAGGGCATAGGATCCCCTGAAACTGGAATTGCATGTGGTTGTGAGCGGCTGTGTGGGTGCTGGGAACTGAACCCCACTCTTCTGCAAGAACAACAGGTGCTCTTGTCTTCTGAGCCGTCTCTTTAGCTTCCGCCTTATTTGCCCCGCGATTCTCCCTTGTTTTTCTGATTCCCGGGATTATATTCAAGCATTTTGTATAATTCCATTTTATTCTCTCAGTGTGTCAACATTATTTATCTTATCTTTTGGGTAGGGTTTTGCTAAATTTGCAATGCACCTTTGCAGGTGATGTAAATTCATGTTCACATGCCGGAGCACTGTTTCATGTAATGTGTGTATAACAGGATACTTCCAGTCCCCCTGTTTTCTTTTGAGACGTTGAACATATCCATGTGCTATGATCACCTAGGACTGTTTTGCTATGATCACTGTCTTATGGTGCATCTAGATTTAGTTCCAGTATCTGAGCTGCTAGGATGGTTTTCATTACCATTCTTAAAATACTGTCTGATATTTCATATAGCCTTTATTTTTAGCCATTAGTTATAAGTGTGGCATTTAATTTCCAGGGATTTTTTTTATATTTATGGGATGTTTTTGTCATTCTTATTCTGTTGCTTTTCAGCAGAATACGCTACACTATGGCTGATAACACTGTCTTCCACATCACTGCTCCTCTCTAGTCCAGTAACTTCGGTTACTGATGGAGAGCTGCCGGATGTTCTGACTGTGGTTGTGGACCTGTCTGCTCTTCCTTCCACTTCTGATGCTGTTCTCCTTACAACTCTTAAGGCACTGCTAATAGAACACATGCATATAAGAAAGACTGTGTCATCACCTTGATGAAGTGATGTTTACTATTATAAAATTCCCCTCTTCATCTATGAGAATCTTTATATCCTAAAGCCCACTTCGAAACTGATATAACCACTGCAGCACTGTGATCAGTGTTTGAACAGGATACACTTCCTTTTTTATGCTGACACTAGTCATCACTTTAATATTTGGGGGGGGGTGTACATTCTTGTAATGAGATGAGAAAATACGTACTTACCCCAAAATGGGGCACCATGACAGACCAAAGAAGCAGTTACCCCAAGTCTGGTTTGGAGAACCAATGAGTTATTGGGGTTGCTTACAGGAGCATGGGTGATTCAAAGGCAGCTGTGTTGCTGAAAAGTTCACTCTACGTGGTGACAGCTCAGGAAAACTGCATCCCTGGAGCTCCCTGCACAACTTGGAATTTGCTCAAGCAAGTCTTTTCTTACCCAGTAATTGCTTACTGCTTTTGTAAACCCAAGGAGAGGACTTGTGGATCTTGTCACTTTCTGAGCTTCAAGAGCCTGCAAGGTTCCTGAGAGTCCCAAGACTTGTAAGCCCCTCCCCCACTTTAAGAGGTCATGCTTCAATGCAGAGGAAATAGATGCACAACACCCCACCCACTCTTCCGGATCTCTCATCCTCTGCTCCCTCTCCCATTATGTCCCATGAGGCTTGCAAGGGGGTGACCCAAATGTCTGGATACTTTCTTCCATTTATGGCCGAGAAACATCACTTATTTGGTGGGAGCTTTTACTGCTTATGGATCTCTGCATTAACCACTGCCAACTGCAAAAACAGAAGTTTGTATCTGTGACCAAGGCCAACAAACAGCTGAAGTAATCTATGGGCATAAACAGAAGCATTTAGTAGACCATTTGACAGGTACGTCATACTTGCTTATCAAACGATATCACCAAGCTCTCAACTGGGGCCTATGAACTTTCCCAGACACAGATCTTTTCCTTGGTTTATAGTTCCAGATATGAGTTCCCTTCTGTGAAGGGGGCCTTAAGGTCAATCAGAAATGGTAAGTTACACCCATAACAATTGTGTCACTATTGCACAAGCTTGCACGTCCTTCTCAGAATATTGAGAGTGCAGTAGAGCATGCAGGATTCATGATAAATCAGCACTGTCAGAGACCATTCTCCCCCATCAGCCTGCCTTACATCACTGCGAAAGCACTTAGGAAGGGAGAAGAGTGTAAATCAGTCCCAGCCTGAGTTTCCATGTCCTGAGACCAACACACATTGTCCCATCAACAGTGTCTTACCATCTAGTTCTGCTATGCAACCAGCAGCTGGCATGACAGCCTTCATGGTTTGGGGTACATTAGAGATTTCCACAGCCAGCAACACACAGGGGAGCATCCTCGCCTGGCACCCAATAACCTTACAGCTCCGGGAATACTTCAATTTTCTAGAAGCATGATGCCTTTATTTAAAAATTTTAACTGTTATAGTATGGCCTTCCACATCTTTCCCAATCTGCAAGATACTCAAAAGTGAACGTTTTATAATGAACCTTTTTAGAGAAGGTAGGAGACTCTCTGAAGGCTTATCTGTCATCTGTCATCTACTCTAAGCAGGTGTCACTGGCCTTAGATGGTGTTCTAGTTTTTTTTGTTGTTGCTGTTGTGTTTTAAAACAAAACCAAACAAACAAAAAAAACCCCACTCTGATCAAAAGCTACTTCAGGAGGAAAGGGATTGTTTGGCTTACACTTCCAAGTCATAGTCCAGCATGGAGGGAGGGCAGGGCAGAAACTACAAGGCAAGAAGCTGGAGGTGAGAGCCATACAGGAATGCTGCTTAGCTTACTCTACGGTTCACGCTCAGCTAGCTTTCTAACACAGCCCAGCCCCACCTGCCCAGTGGTGGTGCTCCCACAGTGTGCTGGGTCCCCCCACATCCATCATCAGTCATGACAGTCTCTCACAGACCAGTCTGATTGAGCTTCCCTCTTCCCAGGTGATTCTCGGTTGCATCAGTTTGACAGTAAAGACTAACCAGGACCGATGGCTGAAGAGACACTACCGAAGAAATGTTAGAGAGGCCCAGTACACTATAAAAGGATCCCATATGTCAACGGTTTCATTTAAAAAGTAATACGGTGTATAGCCGAATGGATGGGAGACTGCTCATCTAGCCCTCTGTAATCCGCTGTCATTTTTTCCATGAGCCTTTAGCCCTCCTCATGCTGGTGTGCTGCTGTAACCACAGGGCTAATCTTCGTCTCTCCACCCCTGATGGGCTCATTGAGGCTGGCCTGTGCTCCTCTTGGATATCTTGCTGTTGCCCTAAGTTATGGAACTCCTGTAGCTATCGTCCTTCAGGACCAGACCCTTCACACACTCCAGCAGGTCATAGATGAGGTAGACAGTAGGGTGTGTAGATGTAACCAACCATTTTATTAAATAAAAAACACAGAACCAATGCAAGGAAGAAAGCCAAGAGGTTAGAGCTAAGAGCTAAAACCTTACCCTTCCTCCTGCGGTGGTCCTACCTCTCCGAACCAGAGCTACTTCCTGTGTTAAAGTCCTTATATAGAGTCTCTGTTCTGTCTTCTCATTGGTTGTAAACCCAACCACAGGACTGCCTCATCACGGCCTGTCTGTATAGACCTCCAGGTGTTCCATGGTTGGTATTGAGATTAAAGGCATGTGTATCCAATGCTGGCTGTATCACTGAACACACAGAGACTTACCTAGCTCTGCCTACCAAGTGCTGTGATCACAAGTGTACGCCACCACCGCCCTGCTTTCCTATGGCTTGCTAATAGCTCTGACCCCCAGGCAACTTTATTTATTAACAGACAAATAACATTTTAGTACAAAAGAAAATATCACCGTAAGGGCGGGCCAACTCAAGGCCCAGGATGTGGGTCTGAGTGGTAGCTGAGCTGGTCAGTCTGGCCTGTTGGGACTGCCCCCTCCAGGTGAGGTGTGGAGCCTGCTCCCCTAGGCCCATGCCAGCAGGGCCAGCTCTCTGACACCTCAGGTGAGAGTTGGGGCCAGCTCTCCCATGAGGGACAGAACCAGTTCTCCTGCTGCAGTGTCCAGTGAGGGGCAGGACCAGTTATCCCAAGGCCAGTGAAGGGTGGGCCTGGCTCAGCATGGCCCTTGGATTTCAACACACATGGTTCTTATAACCCCCTGTGGTAACACAGGCAATGGATATCAACATGGACCCCAGCTACAACTGGACCATGGACCCAGATATGGCCCTCAGCAGCAGTTTAGGCCCAGACATCACCATGGCCCTGGTGGCAGGTCAGACCCAAGAGGGAATAGTGCTGTACTGTAGGCTGCTGTGCCTGGCATCAGTTTCCCCATTTTGACAGACTCCAAGCAAGCAGAGTGGCACTTGCCTTTCTGTTGACCACAAAAACCTGCTAAAAAGACTCTGATTTGGTAAACATACATATATATTTGCAGGAAAGAAATGTAAACAGCATGCCCTGGAGGAATAACTGCTCTCCACCGGCTTCATTTGTTTCTCCTGTACTATTTTAATATTTATGTCTCCCAGGCACTGTTGCTCAGTCGTAAAAGCTGTCCACAAGCTCTCCAGCATCACATTTGTTTCTTTAATTTTCTTCCCTAGGAACTCAGCTCCACGTGACTTTCACCACATTTGCCCCAGCTGACCCTTGGCCTGTTGTGTCCCCCTCTCGTCCCATCTTGACTGCCTTGACAATCAAGGCCTTTATGACCCAATCGACACGTCACTCTAAAATCACTCAGCTGCTAGAGTCTCTCCTACTTCATGACCGTCACAACACACCAAGGACTCCGCAAAGCTACTCAACTCCTACACCTTCGTTAATTCTTTGAGACTTTCATACCATATGTTTTAATAATCTTCTCCTCACACTTTTCCACCTAATTCCTCCCAGATTAACTCCCACCTCCCTACTTCCACCAGTTTTGCATCCTCTTTGCATTTTTTAAATAACCCACCAACCACAATTTGTGCTGTTCATATAACCCTAGTTACAGGCCATCCACTGGGGCTTAGTTGACCTACCAGGAGCCATACTCTTAAAGAGAACTGATCTCCCTCCCTTAAAAGCCGTCAACTATCCACAGCTTCTGAGTTGATGAGTGTGTGTGTGTGGGGGGGTGTCTTGTGAACCTCATCTTCATGCTACAATGTTGGACTGGCTAGATCCTTTGTGGATCTTGTGCAAGCAGAAATAGCTACAGCAAGCTTAGGAATGTGGTGAATCTCCTTTTTAAGTTATTCTGTGAACTAGTCAATCAGACCCAATGAACTGGGCATCTGATACTGATTTTTTTCCCTAATAATGCCTGTTGTTCCTTGGTTGTCTTCTAGTCCCCGATACTCCTGGGGATATTGAACAGCAATAACCATGGCCCACATGAGCCAGCTGATGAAGACTGATTTCCCTCAGATTGCCTTAAGTTATTCAGCCTTTGTCTAAAAGAAGGATGAATAGCAACATTCATCAGTTTATATGTTTCTCTGGCACTAAGACTGGTCCCAGTCACACTACAATGAATCTTAAAAACATCCGAAGTCAAAGAAGCTAGTTTATGCATCACACTACATGATTCTACCAGTATAAAAGTACACAATAAGAAAACCTATATAAAAAGAGAGTAGGTTAGTGGTTGCTTAGTATAGCATAGGGGCCCATATTAGTTTCTTTTCTGTTGCAAAAATGCATGTAGTCCCAACATCAAAAATCTCCATAGCCTTTAACAGTCTGAATACTTCTCAAAAGCCCAAAGTCACTTCTAAGACTCCAGGCAATGTCCTAATTGTGGTCCCCTCTAAAATGAAAAACCAAATTTCATACTTTCGACATGTAGTGGCACCTAGTATACGTCCCCATTCCAAAAGAGAAGAGTGAGGCATAGTGAAGAAAGAATGAACCAAAGCAAGACTTGAAACCTAGCAGGGCAAACACCAAGTTCTACAGCTCCATGTTCTAGTATCTGGGGTTTCAGTTTTAGAGCACTTAGATGGCACCATGCGTCTATATTTGATGCCTACAATGTACATCTTTCTCCTGGGCTGCCTACCTGCTACACTTAAGAACTCAGCAGTTGTAACAGCATGCACAAGACTTGTGCAATTTCAAGCCAGACAAAATCCCAGCAACGAAGGAGGAGGTAGGCATGTAGTCCCACTAAGTTTCTTGTGCAACTGCCCTACTATGCCATAAAACATTGTTTCCTTGAAGGCATTCACAATCTCTGGTTCTTGTCTTTTTACCCTCTTAGCTTTGACTGGAGTGATGATATAAACATACAATTTAGGACTGAGCACTCCAAAGATTGTAAGAGCCAGAGACCAGTAAATCTGCTGTGAGATTGTCCTCTAGGAGCTATCCTCATGATACCTCAATAATAAAGATGCCTAAACAAGACCTGTACAAGGGCAGCACCCACAGACATGCTAAGGGGAGATGGGAAAACCTCCTGGGGCCCACCCTGGACCAATAGCTCCAAGTGACTAATGACTTCTTAAAGGGAGAACTAGTCTTCCCCAAGGATGAGCCCCTTAACTGGTTATCCAACACCAACTGATCAGACCTAAAATCATACCCATACAAGCAACATTAACTGAACTTATTTATTTATTTGACTATCTATTTATTATTGGGCTAGATTTACTCATTTACACGTAGCAAAAGACAAAGAAGCTATAAACTTAAGGACTGAGGAGGGGAAGGAGCATGGAAGGAGTTGGAGAGAGGAAAGGGGGGAAATTATATAATCATATTTTAATTTAAAAGTAACTATACAAAAAAAAGTGAAACTATCTGATGACTTTTAAAATAAACATGGCCTTTAGGGGGGAAAAAAACCAAAGAGGGCCCTTCACCATCTACATACCCATAAGCCCAGCTTCAGACCTGCAGCCCAAACCATGTTTGTTCTCAAGTTGCCTTTGCCCATCCTTCATCCCACCTGCTGCATCCCAAGGACCACAGGCCTTGCTCTGAATCTGTGACCTTTGAGCCTGTCTTGTTTGTGAGGCATGTTTCATTGATGAAATGCTCCTTTTCTCTCCCACCCTTCCTTCTGCCCACTGTCATCTTTGCATCCACAGGCCAAGCTCCCGATCTCTTTGAGAGTCATCTTTGCCTGGACTAATCAAGCATCTCCTCTACCAGCTTTACCTGGACTAGCTCTAGTCATGTAGCTCCTGCCACACAGCTCATGCACTGGCCCAATGTAAGGCAGGGAAGATTCTCACACCAAAAACACAGAGAAAGAATTCAACATGCCCAAGTCAAATTATAAAAACAAAACTCACATGAATGACCGAGATGGCATGCCTCTTGTCTTATTTAAGGTTTCTATTGCTGTGAAAAGTCATCATGACCATGGCAGCTCTTATAAGGAAACCATTTAAGTGAGGAGACTGGCTTATGGTTCCAGAGGTTCAGTCAATTATCATCATGGTGGGGAGCATGGCAGCAGGCAGACAGATGTGGTACTGGAGAAATAGCTGGGAGTACTACATCTTGCAGACAACAGGAAGTCAACCGACTCACTGTGTGGTATCCTGAGCATAGGAAACCTCAAAGCCTGCCCCACAGTGACACACTTCCTCCAACAAGGCCACATCCACTCTAAAAAGCCATGCTTCCTAATAGTGCCACTCCCTATTAGATTATGGGAGCCAATTACATTCAAGCTACCACACCTCCCATCAAACCCACTAGTCTGATAAAAATAATTCTCTAGTGAAACTACCTAAATGAACACCAGGACAAAGAATTTAAAAGAACAATCATAAATTTTGTCAGATAATTAAAGGAATTTAAAGAAGACATGAACAAACATTTTATTGAATTCCAAAGAGATAACAATAAATGTCCAAGTGATGAGAAATAGAATGCACAAACACAGCTGAATGAGATGATGAAGATAATTCAGGATTTGAAAACTGAGTTCAAAAAAAGAGGTAGAAACATTGGAAAGAACACAAGCTGAAATGAAAACAGAATGGAAAAACTCAATATATCCCAGTTAGAAAACTCAGGGGAAAGCCACACAAATCGAAGAAATAAAGCAGAAGATAGACTTCTACTTTAGAAGTAGAAAATAAACTCAAAGATAAAGCAAAGGATCTAACCACAACATAAAAAGAAAATAATTTTTTAAAAAGCACAGGAAATGTGGGATATCATTGAAAGACCCAGTCTTCTAATTATAGGCATAGATGAGGGAGAAGAATGCCTGCTCAAAGGCATAAACCAGATCTTCAACAAGACCGTAGAAGATGACTTCCCCAAACTAAGAAAGACACACCCATACAGATTCAAGAATCACTAAATAGACAGGACCAGAAAAGAACCCTCCCAAGGTATCATATGGTTAAAACACTGAAAATACAGAGCAAGGAAATGATACTGAAAGCTGCAAAGAAAAAAAAGTCATATATATGTAAAAGGAAATCTATCAGAATAATGGCTGATTTCTCAATGGAAACTTTGAAAGCCAGAAGGGCCTTAGGCAATGCATTCCAAGCTCTAAAGACCAAGACCGCCAGCTGAGCTGACTGTACCCGGAAAAACAACCTGCCGCAGTTTACAAGCAAAACCTTCTGTGATAGAAACAACCTCAAAAAGCTCATATCCAACAACAAAAATTCTGAATGGAATACTGGAACTAATACTCCAAACTAGAGAAAGAGAAACGTACAGGCAACAGACTATAGAAAGAAAATGATTATAATTTTATATATTAAATATATAAATAATGTAATAATAATAAATACAACAAATAAATATAAGTAAATAAATAATATAGATAAAACAAATGTATATGTATAACAAATATATGAATATAATGTAATGAAACATCAAAATTACAAACAGAAAACAAGAAGACTGAGCAGGAGAGGACCCACACAGCCTGTTGGGAAGGAGGCATGGGTGAGCCAGCCCCAAGACATGAAAGTGGGAGAGCTGGCCCCACTCCCCTCATCTGCCATTTGGTGGCATGGGAGAGGGAGAAAAGCTCCCCACTCCCACCCCTTGCCATCTGTAGCAGGTGGGAGAGCTGGCCCTGCTCTCACCAGATGCTGTTCTTGGGAGAGTGGTCCCTGCACCCCACCAGGCAACACTGTAGAGCTGGCCTTGGTGGTGTAGCTGTAGGTGAACAGATCAGGCCCTGCCCCTAGCTGCTTACTGCATAGGGTGAGCTAGGCAGGGCAGTGCCGGAGAGTTCACCCTGGTGGTAAGAATGAGGGAAAACTGGCAGACTGACTAACCTAACAACCACCCAGGCCCTGAACCAAGGCTATGAGTTGGCCCATTTCAACATCCACCCCATCTATGATCGGCTGGAGAATGTCAAGGGGCCATTCTTGCACACTCAAAGCTGCAAGATCCCCAAGACACAGGACAACAACAGGAACAACAACAGGATATCCAAGAGGAGTCCCATTGAGGGCCCAGTATTGCTAGTGTAGCAGAAACCAGAGGCTTCAAACCAGACTAATGGCTCTTTGCAATGAACTTTGCAATTTACTTTGCAAGAACACGATGTATGGACTAACGGGTATGCTGTGTAACTCACTGTGTCTCACTACAGCTTCCATGATGAGATTTTTCTTTCCTATTTTTTTTCTTCTCTTTTAAATTTTATTTTGTTTTTATCTTGGGGAGGTTACAAGGACAGAGGGCAGATACAAAGGGATAGGAAGATGAGTGGGATCAAGATACATGATGTGAAATCCACAAAGAATCAATAAAAAGTTAAATTAGAAAAAAAGAACACAAGACACGGCAAAAAACATCAAAATGACTGTAATATACACATATTTGTCAATAACAGCTTTAAATATTAACAGTCCAGGTGCCCCAATCAAAAGACCCAGGCTAGCTTAATGGATTATGAAACATAGTCCATCTTTGTGTTGTCTACAAGAAACCTGGCTTAGCTTTAAAGACAGGAACCTCCTTATAGTGAAAGGATGGGACAAAGTACTCCAAGCAAATGGGATCCACAAGCAGGTATTGTCATCTTGACATCTCACAAACAGACTTCCAACTAAAACTAGTCAGAAAAGACAAAGAAGAGCACTTCATTCAAATCAAGAAATAAATTTATCAAGATTACAATAATAAACATATATGCACCAAAATCTGGTACACCCGGTTTCATAAAAAGCTAATGAATTTAAAGACACAGATCAACATAAACCAAATAATAGTAGATAATTTAAACACTCCACTTTCTCCAAAAGACAGGTCATCTGGTCATAATAATAAGCAGAGAAACCTCAGAATTAAATGATATATTACATCAAATGCACCTGACAGATATCTACAGACAAAATCAAATGCTTTCATGATAAATGTCCTAGACAGAGAGCAGAACTTAGTATGTTGAACATATCTCAACATACTAAGGCTGTACATGACTAACACACAGTCACATTATCCTAAATGAAGAAAAACTCAAAGCAATTCCAATAAGACCAGAAATGATACAGGGCTGTCTTTTATTATCCCTACTACATGTAGATATAGTGCTGGAAGCACAATTCAGAGCAATAAGGCAAGAGAGGAAAAGAAAGGGATACAAAAAGGAACAGAAGGAGTCGAGGCATCCCTATTTGCAGATGATATACAGAAGGGATCCTCAAAATTCCACGGGAAAACTTATAGGAAAAAAATGTCACCCAAGTGGCAGGATAGACAGTCAACCCACAAAGATCAGTAGTCTTTCATATATCACCAACAAACACAGTGCGGGAGTTTACATGGGTATGACCCCATACGGTCATATATTTGCATGCTTGGCTCCTGTTTATGAACTGCTTGGAAGAATTAGGAGGTATGGCCTTGTTGGAGTAGGTGTGTCCTTGTTGCAGGAGGTGAGTCACTGACTGGGGCACACTTTAAAGTTTCTAAAGTCCATGCCAGTCCCAGTGTCTCTCTCACTGCCTGCTGCCTGTGGATTGGGATGTAAAGCTCTCAGCTACTGTTCCAATGCCATACCTGTCTGCTTCCTGTTATAATGATCATGGACTAACTCTCTGAAACTGTAAGCAAATCCCCAATTAAATGGTTTCTTTGGTAAGTGTTGCCTTGGTCATGGTGTCTCTTCACACCAGTAGAACTACAACTAAGAAACACACTGAGAAAAAGATCATGGATTCACTCAGATTGACAAAAGCATAAAGGACAATAAATTATCTTAGAATAGTCCTAAGGAGGGAAAAACCTCTATAATGAAAACTTCAAATAGCTGAAGAAGAGATTTAGAAAGATACTAGAAAATGGAAAGATATCCCATGTTCATTGATTGATAGGATTAATATTGTGAAAAAGACCACCCTACCAAAAGCAATTTACAGATTCAATGCAATCTCAATCAGATTACCCATGACATTCTCCACAGAAATAGGGGAAAAAAAAGCATACTAAAACTCATATGGAACTGGAAGATCACAGAGAACCAAGGCAATCCTGAGCAAATAGAACAATGGTAGAAGGATTGCCATTCCAGACTTCAAGATACATTATAGAGCTAGAGTAATAAAAACAATGTGGTACTTGCATGAAAAAAAGACCTAGCCGGGCGGTGGTGGCGCACGCCTTTAATCCCAGCACTCGGGAGGCAGAGCCAGGCGGATCTCTGTGAGTTCGAGGCCAGGCTGGGCTACCAAGTGAGTTCCAGGAAAGGTGCAAAGCTACACAGAGAAACCCTGTCTCGAAAAAAAAAAGAAAAGAAAAAAAAAACAAAAGAAAAAAAGACCTGAAGACCAGTAAGGTAAAATATAAGACCCAAATATGAGTAGACAAAATTACAGGCATCTGATATTGAACAAAGAGACCAAAAACATACCCAAGAAAAGGCAACATCTCCACCAAATGGTACTGGGAAACTGGATGTCCAAAGATTGAAGAGTGAAATTAGACATGCATTTATCACCCCACACAAAAATTAGCTCCAAATGGATTACAGACCTTTATTGGAAATCTGAAGCGCTAAAATTTCTAGAAGAAAACATAGGCAATACCCTACAAGGTATAGGTGTAGGAAAGGACTTTATGAATAGAACTCCATTGGCCCAAGGATTAAAGAACAATTGACAAGTAAGACTTATAAAACTCAAAAGCTAAGGAAACAAAAATTGAGTGAAGAAGAAATCCATAGAATAGGATATGTATTAATATTAATATATTAATATTCAAAATATACAAAGAACCCAAGAACCAAAGGAAAATGACCCAATTTTTAAAAATGGGCCAAGGCAAGTAACTCGTAAAGGCAGACCTGTAGCTAGAGTTTTCCTGCCTGGCCCACAGTCAGGACAAATCTCTGCCACCCGCCAGTCCCACAGCCGCTCAGACCCAACCAAGTAAACACAGAGAACTTACATTGTTTAAACTGTTTGGCTAATGGCTCAGGCTTCTAGCTATCTAGTTCTTACATCTTAAATTAATCCATTTCTATAAATCTATACCTTGCCACATTGCTTGTGGCTTACCGGCATCTTCACATGCTGTTTGTCATGGCGGCGGCTGGCAATGTCTCCTCAGCCTTCCACTTCCCAGAATTCTCTCCTCCTTGTCCCGCCTATACTTCTTCCTGCCTGACCACTGGCCAATCAGTATTTTATTCATTGACCAAGAAGCAACATGTTTGACATACAGACCATCCCACAGCACTTCCCCTTTTCTTTTTTTTTCAAAAAGGAAGGTTTTAACATTACATAGTAAAATTACATATAATTTGGGAATTTGGGCGTAGCTTCTCTTACTACTTCCTGCTGGAGGGGGGCGCTGTATCTTATGGGAACACAAAGAAAATTTTAGGATTATGGAGTAGTCCATGAGGCTGTATTGTCTGAGCCAGTTGCCTTCAAACCATTCTGAATGTTGGATCATCTGGGCCATGATGTCATCGGAGACCTTTCAGGGGGTCTTGGCTGGTCAAACCTGATGTATCTTAATCTGGAACAAATCCATAGCCTCTGGCTTTCTGTGGAAACAAAAGCAGAGCTTCCTTTCCAAAGCAACATATCCTTACATCCAAAATTTGAAGTCAAGGTACCTTTAAAATATACATTTTGGCATAACTCAACAGCTTTTGCAATCAAATGTTTTTCTTCAGTTACCAATATCAAAGAGAACATAATCCAGATTCTCTGTGTGGTAGCCATCTTTCCGTGGCTTAATTTTTATATTACCTTGAGCCTATTGCTTTAAGCTGTAGCATTCTAAGACTGAAACGGCACTATGGCTGCTGGCTCCGCCCACCTCAGCTTCCCAACATGGAGGTGATAATTTTACCACCAGCTCTGGGAGCCTTCGTGGGTCTATGCTTCTATCAAAGCAGCGTGTAGCCCAGAAACCTCTTTTTTTGTTTTGTACTAGCAAAGGCTAAATCCATCACGCAGTTTAATGTGCCACTGGCAGACGCCTCATTCCCGCCATACTGCAGGTCGAGCGCACACTCCAGGAACCCGCCATAGTGACATACCTATCCACAAATCCAGCCCTACAGAACGCACCAGAAGGGAAACTCCAACCTAAGGAGGTTAAATGCACCCATGAAAACATGGGCAATAGATAATCTCACACCATAAAATCCCAAAGAAGGGAAATAAACACACACACACACACACACACACAAAACCACCAAAAATAACAGAAATTAACAATCACTTGTCATTAATATCCCTTAATATCAATGGACTCACCTACAAAAAAAAAAAACCTATAAAAAGACACAGGCTAACAGAATGGATATGAAAACAGGATCCATCCTTCTGCTGCAAGAAACACACCTCAATTTCGAAGACAGTCACTACCTCAGAGTGAAAGGCTAGGAAAAGACTTCCCAATCAAACGGACTTAATAAGCAAGCTGGTGTAGCTATACTAATATCTTACAAAATAGACTTCAAATTAAAATCAATCAAAAGAGATCGGGAAAGACATTACATATACATCACAGGAAAAATCCCTCAAGATGAAGTCTCAATTCTGAACATTACGCCCCAAATACAAGGACACCCACATATGTAAAAGAAACGTTATTAAAGCTTTAATCACACATCAAACCCCACACACTAGTAGTGGGAGACTTCAACATCCCATTCTCACCAAAGGACAGATATGCCAGAGAGAAACTTAACAGAGAAATAAGGGATCTAACAGATGTTATGACTCAAATGGACTTAATAGATGTCTACATTCCACCCTAACACAAAAGAATATACCTTCTTCTCAGCACCCCATTGGAACCTTCTCTAAAATCAACCACATGCTCAGTCACAAAGCAAATATCAACAGATACAAAAAATTAGAATAACCTCCTGTATTTTATCAGACCACCATGACTTAAAGTTAGATTTCAACAACAACAAAAAATACAGAAAGCCTACAATCTCATGGAAACTGAATAATGCTCAACTGAATCACCAATGGGTCAAGGAAGAAATAAAGAAATTAAAGACTTTCTCAAATTCAATGAAAATGAAGGTACAATATACCCAAACTTATGGGACACTATGAAAGCAGTACTAAAAGGAAAAATTCATAGCACTAACTCCCACATAAAGAAGTTGGAGAAATCTCACACTAGTGTGTAGCAGAAGTCTTAAAAGTTCTTATTAATAAAATCAAACTGGAGAGGCATTTGCCCTGGAGAGGCATTTGGCCTGGAGAAGCGGCCTGGAAAAGCATGTGGCTGGTTAAGCTTTCAGGCTTCTAGTAGCAGTTCAGCTGAGACCCATTCTGGATGAGGGCTCGGGGCATCCAGTCTGAGGAAACAAGACCAGCTGAGGATTCAGCGAGGTGAGATAGCTGTGGCTTATTCTGTCACTCTGACCTTCCAGTGTTCACCCCAATAACTGGCCTTGGGTTTGATTTTATTAATAAGAACTTTTAAGATTCATGCTACACTAGTGACTTAACAGCACCTTAAATCTCTAGAACAAAAAGAAGCAAAGTCATCCAGGAGGACTAGTTACCAGGAAATAATCAAATTGAGAGCCAAAATCAATAAAATAGAAACAAAGAATCAATGAAACAAAGAGTTGGTTCTTTGAGAAAATCAACAAGATAGACAAGCCCTTATCCAAACTAACCAAAAGGAAGAGAGAGAATATCCAAATTAACAAAATCAGAAGTGAAAGGGAGACATAACAACAGACAGACAATGAGGAAATCCAGAGAATCATCAGGTCATACTTCAAAAACCTGTACTCCACAAAATTGGAAAATCTAAAAGAAACAGAAAGTTTTCTGGATAAGAACTATATACCAAAGTTAAAGTAAGACCAGATAAACAATTTAAATAGACCTATAACCCCTAAGGAAATAGAAGCAGAAATTAAAAGTCTACCAAAAAAAAAAAAACCCAGGACCAGATGGTTTCAGTGCAGAATTCTACCAGAATTTCAAAGAAACGCTAATATCAATACTCTTCAAATTGTTCCACACAATAGAAACGGAAGGAACATTGCCAAACTCTTTTTATGAGGCTACAGTTACCCGGATACCCAAACTACACAAAGATGCAACAAAGAAAGAGAATTACAGATCAATCTCCCTCATGAACATTGATGCAAAAATACTTAATAAAATACTGGCAAACCAAATCCAATAAATAATAAAAAATCAAAATCCAAATAATAATAATAAATGGGCCAGGGAATTATTAGAGAACAGAGAGTTTTCAACAGAAGAAATAAAAATGACTAATAAATACCACAAAACATGTTTCTCATCCTCAACAATTAGGGAAATGCAAATTAAAACAATCCAGAGATTTCACCCAGTCAGAATGGCTAAAATCAACAAAACAACTAAAAACAAATTCTGGCAAGGTTGAGGGGAAAGTTGAGCCCTCATTCACTGTTGGTAGACTGCAAACTCTGAAATTTTGTATGGAGAATTTAAAAAAAAAAAAACTCTTAAGAAACAAATCTACCATATGACCCAGCTATAACACTACTTGACATATGCCCAAAGGACTTGACATCCTATTCCACAGATACTTGCTCAGTCATGTTCATTACAGCTCTGTTCACAATAGCTAGGGAATGGAAACAGCCTAATTGTCCTTCAATAGATGAATGGATCTTGAAAATGTATTATAAGTACACAGTGGAACACCATTCAGCTGTAAATAAAAATAAAGTCACAAAGTTTGCAGGTAAATGGTAGGTCTAGAAAAAAAATTATATTTAGTGAGGTAACTGCAACCCAGAGAGACAAATGCCACATATTCTTTCTTATCTATGGCTCCTAGTTCCAAATTTTCAGATGTGAATATATAATTTGAAGTAACTGCAAAAAAGAGGAATGTGAACCTTGTTTTGTTTTGAGACAGGGTGTCTCTGTGTAGCCCGGGCTGTCCTGGAACTCACTCTTATCATTTAATACACATAAAAATGTGGCTATCACCCCCATCAGAGAAGCTTCTCTCTACAGTGAATAGAGACAGCTACAGAAAACCACAACCGGACATAATGCAAAGATGAATGGGTTGTGGGGCGCCCGGCCCCAGTGGATACATCTGCATCACAGCTCCTGCATATACAGTTCCTGGAACACCGTGGAAGAGGACGTAAAGGATGCTAAGAACCACAGGACCAGGAAGCCCTCTGTGTGACCGCCGCTCTTAAAAACGACTGCGCGAACAAGACCTGAACAATGACAATATCAATAGATGTGTGGATACAAAATGGACAAACTCTCACGGGGGTCCTACCTCTAGACAAAGAGCTACAGACAGCTGAGAGGGAGAATTAGCCTCTTCCAGAGATGAGTCACCCTGATCGGTTATCCAATATCAAGTAAGCAATTCTGAAGCTGTACACTCATAAACAATAAAAAAAAATGGACGCAGCAGGTCATATTTATTTGTCCACATATCCTATTATCCCCCCACCCCACCCCACCCCCACACACTATCAAAACAGGAGACTATCAATTTGAATGTGGAGGGAAGCATGGAAGCAGTTGGAGAGAAGGAACATTGGAGGGAGGAAAGGAAGGGAGTGAGTGGTGTAATTATATTTTAATTATAAGTGTAAAATAAATAAATAATTTAAAAGTGACTCAGAGAGATATTAAGAATATGCAATTTGGTAAGGAAAAGAATGTGAGCCAGCTTACCTTCACAGACAAGAGGTGTTGAAAGTTGCTGTAACTGTTGAAGACATTAACTTCATTAAAGGGAAACTTGGTGGTAACAGGAACTGAGACTTAGGAAATGTTTCCCAAGGGCAAGACCTGACTCAAAGAAGGCTCCGTCTTGTAAAAATGCAAATTCATATCAAAGGAGAGAGCCTGAGCTGAGAATGCACTGAAGAGGTCCCCCGCTCCTTGAGAGCAAGTGTCCTAGGAAATGTTTCTCCAGGGTTGGCACATAAAAGCTGATATGACCTTGGGCCGAGGAGGTCAGACCCCATCACAAGCTGGCACCGTGGTGAGATGAACAACAAGAACTTGGCACCACGGTCTGTGGTACTAAGTTTAGTTGTCATGGAAGACTCAGCATTAAGAGCATTATGGAGTCTTGCACCATGGTTCCAGAGAGACACCGAGGCCAGGCAATATACGGCAGGGTTGGAATCCCTCCGAGGAAGCCATGAGATGCCACTATATGAAACTGTAAACATGAAGTCCAAGTTTCAATGGTGACTGCAGGATGTCGGGGATGCCAGAATCCTGGGATGTCCGCTGAGGAAAGTTAGTCCAACGAAAAGGCTAAAAGTACTTCAGATAGCAGAGAGGGGCGGTGGCCACCTAAGCCCCCCGTGGAACCCAGATGCATCCAGCATGAGCCTGATGTAAAGCTGAAGGATTTGCTGTTCTTCCTGCTGGGTTTTGGTCTTATTTTGGTCTGATAATTCCTTGCTTTGCACCTCCCTTTTTTGGAATAGACAGGTTTATTCTATGCAATTGTATATTTTAAGTATGTAAATTTTTTTAATAGGGACTCACAGTTAAGAGATTGGTTTGAGTTGCCGAAGTAACTCTGGACTTTTAAAGAGTGATCAAATTGTTAGACTGCAGAACTTTTAAAGTTGGACTAAATGAATTCCATAGTATGAGATGGCCATGAGCCTATGCGGACAAAAGACAGAAGTTAATGTCTTAAAGTGATGTGTTTGGATAACATATGGGCAAGGGATGGGATTATGATGGCTAATGTTGATTGTCTACCTGATGGGATCTAGAATCAGTGTGGAAACAGGTCTATGGGTATGTCTGTGAAGGATATTCTAGATTAGATTAACTGAGTTGGGAATACCCACCCTAACTGTGGACAGTGGCACTTCATGAACTGGAGTTCCAGACAGAATAAAAAGGAGAAAGAGAGCTAGTCAAACAACAACAACAAGAGATTGTATGAACAGCACACATTGGACTCAATGGGTTTTAAAAAGTCAAAAGAAGACAGTAAGTTGGAAGTAGAGAGGTGGGAGTGGATCTAAGAGGATTTGGGATTGGGAGTGAATATGATCAAAATACATTGTATGAGCATTTCAAAGGGTTAATAAAATTACTTTTTAAAACAGGAAACAAATAAAATAAAACAAAAATAGTTTTCACTAATGCTTCAGTTTTTATATTTTTGTTACATCTTCAAATTTATCATCTTTGATTAATCAGTCATTAATCTTCTGTTAATTCTAGTAAATTTCCTTTGTTACTTTTCTAAGGATCAAATCTGGGGACTCACAATTCTGGGCAAAGAGCTCCAGCCCTGAATTTTTTTATTTCAGATGTTATATTTTTTAAATTAGTTTTCTTACTCCTCATTATACTCACGTGTTTTTCTTTTAATACTGGACCGATGTTAACGAAATCCTCTTGTTTCTTTTTAACACTGTGTTACTGATTTTTTTCCACTGTTATGGATCCTAGTCCCTTCCTTATACGTCCAGTCATTTTCATCAAGTGTTGGACAGTCTACTTACTGCACTGTGGAGTGTCTCGATCTAATTTCCATCTTCTAAGTTTTGCTCTAACACAAAACGTTTACTTATAAATCATTTCAGTCCTTAGGAGACTTACGTGCAGGGTTTTGTTTGTTTGTATGTTTGCTTTATTTTGCTGTGTCTTGGTTTTTTTGTTTTGTTTTTAATAAAGTTCTTAGCCTTTATATGAAGGCTAATGTAACCCTGTAAGTCTTTCCTTTCTGACACCTTTTCAGTATTCAGGTCATTCTCTTTTATTCTGGTCGATTATTTGTTCTGGCTGATTGTAGCTCAGACATCTCTCTTGTATTTGTGACTATGAGGAGCTGTTCAGATTTCACATCCCAGATCTGCATCCCGTACCTGATTGTAGCTCAGACATCTCTCTTGTATTTGTGACTATCAGGAGCTGTTCAGATTTCACATCCCAGATCTGCATCCCGTACCTGCCATGTCTACTCGCCCTACAAATGTGCAGCGTGCTGTTATCCAAAGGCTCTTTTTTCCTTACTGTGACTTCATTTTTGTGTAACTCCTTACTATTATTCCTAATAAATAAAACCTTTTAGACTCTGAGCCTAAGTCTCATTTTCCTTAACTTGATGTTCGGCTGGTTTTTCTTGGGTTTCTTTTCCTCTGGCTGGTGTTTAATGTTAATGCCCCTGGGCAGAACACAGGCTACAAAGGCTCATCACAAGGGATCCCCTTCTTCCTGGGTGAACAGACATTACTGCCTACTGGACGGCATGTGAAGGTGGTTGTTTCTTACACGATACTCAATTTGTTAGTTCTTTGTAGTGGTAAAATCAATTCATCCAATGGCTTCACTACGGGGACAAAAGGAAGTTCTTCTTATCCTTTCCTATTAGCGCTCAAATTAGAGGAAATTTGAGTTACAGCAAAGAGATGGTACTTTGTCAAAAACAGTGTACAGCGTGCGCTAATTGCTCAGCAACATTTGCATGGGTGATGAACTCCTTAGGTGACAGTGATCCTGTAAGAGTTTATTGCCTAGCCGGGCGTTGGTGGCGCACGCCTTTAATCCCAGCACTTGGGAGGCAGAGGCAGGATCTCTGTGAGTTCGAGGCCAGCCTGGGCTACCAAGTGAGCTCCAGGAAAGGCGCAAAGCTACACAGAGAAACCCTGTCTCGAAAAAAACAAACAAACAAACAAAAAGAGTTTATTGCCTGTTGATGCTGCAAATGTCTTAGTGATATTCACACTCTGGGAGCGCACTCAAAGATGAATCGTCTTTCACTTAATCTTTCACGACATCTTTCACTTAAAGACATCTTTCTGCGGATGCATCGTGTTGTTAAGTGATGCATGACTGTAATCTAGGCTCATCTCAAGGAACTCACAAAACCAAGGCTGTTCTTCCTCCGACCGTGATGATGTTGATACTAGCTGGGATCTTTCTTTTTCTGTTTTTACCTATCTGAATCTGCTGTTGACTGTTTTCCTGTGTCCTTTGCAAATAGGAAACTCAAAGGCTGTGGAGTTTGCAGAGCATCACAATATTTCCATAAATTACAAGATAGCAAGAATCACCCTTGGCACTGGTTAAAAAATACAACATTCTTTCCAGACATCTTCCCTAGACTTCCCTGATGTCTAAAGTACTAGGAGAAAGTAGAAATTTGTATTTCAAGCGATAACTCAGTTATATATTCATCAAGTCGATTTGGGAACACTAGAATTGTAAATTAAAGTGAAGAAACCCAAACCAGAACAATTGTGTTTGGATACTAATGGGCTGTGTAGCGGCCCTGTTATCTTGGGTGGTGTTCATCCTCCATTTCCTCCGGAGTCATTGCAGATGGCTACATATTTTGTGCCTCCAAAAGAGGCAGGTGGACAAAGCGGCCAGAATGGGCTGAGAGTCAGCATTCTTTCTGTGAAGCCAGAGACAAAAGAAGTGCTTGTGTGATTGTCTGCCTGGCAGAGATGCCCTTCTCCCCTTCAGAACTGGCATATAGGAAGAGCAGTAGCTGTTTTCCCTGTCTTTGAAATAAGCACAGTAACAGCAGAGTGAATGTATTAGTCACTTTTCTGCTGCTGTAATAAAACCTCATGACTGAGATGACTTAGAGAAGAGAGAGTTTATTTGCCATTGCGTTCCATGGAGTTAGAGTCCAGGACGGCAGGAACAGCGTAGGAGCAGGGAGCGGGTGGCAGCCAGCATGGAGGAAGAAACAGGAAGCTGGGCGCTCACACCTTGAACTGCAAGCACAAAGCAGAGAGAATGAACTACAAATGGTACAAGTCTTTAAACTCTCAGAGACTGCCTCTGGTGGCTGACTGTCTCCAACACGGCTGGACCTCCTAAACTTCCCCAAACAGCATCAACCAAGTGGGGACCAAGTATTGCAGTATGTGAGTCTATGGAAGACACTCCCTCCCCGTCCTCCCTCCTCCCCTCCTCCATCCCTCCATCCCTCCCCCTCTCTCTTCTTTTTCCTAATTCATTTTATTTGTAGCACTTACTGGTCAGGGGTGGGAGAGCAGGTGTCTGAAAATTCACTGTGGAGGTGTAGGATAGTGGTGTGGTGGGACCAAGCATGAGCGGAGGCTCCAGGGGGCTTCCAGAACATACTCCTTTATCCCATCAGATCTTACTTACCACTGACAACATTTCAACATGGCCCTCACAAAATACAAACTGTAAACAAGAGCTCCCCTCCTCAGCCCACTGAGCATGGCGTCTGGAGAAACATCACTAGCTGCACACTCATGACTACTGCTAGTTCTCTTTGGTGTCCGAAACACAGTAAACACTGAAAGATGCCAGCTGTAATTTTTATAATATGTTCTTCCTGGAAGTTCAGTCTGGCCCAGACTTACAGGACTTACCCTAACAACCAGACCGTGGCCTTGGTTCCATGACACGTTAGTTTCCTGAGAGGCAGTAGCTGCCTCTGGGCACAGGCTTGCAGCCTCATGAGGAATAGAGGCAGGAGCAGCACCATAATATAAACACTAAAAGTAACACCAAGATCTACCTGGAATACAGGGGCTTGCAGGGCACTGTCGTACGCTGAGATGGGAAGTGACATCTACACTTTAAAGACAAGTGAGATTTAAAGGGCATAAGGAATATTTTCTGAATTCTGAAGGGAAGGCCTGAAGACTCCACAGCAAAGATGAGAGAGAAACAACCCGTGAGAGTTCAGCTCTGGCTGTGAAAAGAAGCGAGGCAGACAGCAGCCCCAGGACTTGAGGGTCATTTTAAGAAAAGGAGAGGAAAGAGTTAGGAATGGAGCGTGGAAATGGGATATTTTAAATGCTTTTGGGAAAAAAGGTTTTACTATGACAATGTTTGCATTTTAGAAAGATTCCTGTGGGGACTTCTACATGAAAAATTGAGTTACGATTATGGATGTCTAATTTCTGCCTCTGTGAATACTATGGAAATTGCCGAATAAGTTTTAAAATGTATAAAAGGTATACAAGTAGTGCCAGAGACAAGGAAAGATATTGTCTACAGTCCAGCATGTAAGTGCAATAAAGTTTGGGTAAATAATGACATCAGATCTAATAAAACATATATTATCTCTCTTAATATATACAGAATCATGTTCTCCATAAATAGAAATACATCTTTTTTGAAACATTTATGCTATATTTGTGAAAGTTAATCCTACTCTTGGCTATAAAGCAATCTTCAATAAATTCCAAAGACTCTAAATTTTACAGAATCCAGTGTCTGATCATGTTGTAAATTTTTTTAATTTTAATATTTAGTACTCTAAAATGTATACATAAATAGTCATATTACTTGGGTATTAGCAGAAAAAGAAACAATTAACATAAAATTAAAAAGCAAATGAACTATATAATTATCTTCTGCTTAGAAAGACACCAATAAACAATGGATGCTTATAAAAATTATTAAAGAATTATTTTCCAAAAAAAATCTTCCATAAAAGATTCAAAGAAACAATTTTATATATCTTTTTAAGATGTATTTATTTATGTACTTTGTGTATAAATATGATGTCTCGTCTGCATGTGCATTAGCACACCAGAAGAGTGCATCAGATCCCATAGAATTACAGTGATAGATGGCTGTGAGCCACCATGTGATTGCTGGCAATTGAACTCAGGACCTCTGGAAGAGCAACCAGTGCTCTTAACCACTGAGCCATCCCTCCACCCCTAAACAATCTTATATTATTTAAACCATCTGAAAAGATGCAAAGCCTCACAGTTGATCATCTTCATAAACCTCAACCAAAAATAGCACAATTAATACTTTACATATAGATAGTATAGGCCATTCCCCTTTTGAGCATAAGAGCCAAAGTCCTCATTGAAATATTCACAAGTTAGACCTCACAGAGTATTTAAGGACTATTATGTAAGACTAAGAAAAGATTATTCCAGGATGCAAAGATGTTTTACAACAATCTATCCTTAAACAAACAAACAAAAATCACCATTACAAATAGCCAAACAAAATTAAACATTATCTTGGTAGGTGCGCTAAGAGAATTTGTAAAATTTGGTTTTTATCCCTGATAAATTAAAAACATAATTATTACTGATCCTGAAATATAAAAGTACTCTGACACAATGACTGATAAGCATATTAAGTCAAAAACCATAATTACATTTAAAAAATACAGCATGGGAGATAATGTCATGTCATTAAAGTCCAGAATAAAATGAGCATGTTAGTTACCAGAATTATCATTTAATAGATTTTTGAGACTCTCTGAAATGTAAAAGCACAAGAATCCTTAAATCTTGGAATTTGTAAATCTTATATATTGTAAAGGAAAAGAAAATAATTAGTATAATTTTGATATTACTTTTTTTGATCACCTGGAAAATGCATAAGAAGTATTTGGAAATCGGCTATCATTTGAGTATTTAATACAGTGGCTAGTTATAAAATAAATACGCAGGGATTAATAGTTTTAACTTATAGTAACAACACATACTATGGGAATAATAATCTCACTCACATAGCATTAGAAGTGTGCTCCAGCAAACAGCCATACACCCATGCTCAAGTAAGCAATCTTAATTAAGCTCAGTGGGTCATTAAAACGGAAAGGAAGATGTGAAAGTAGTAGAGGGAGGGAGAAGGAGTTGAGGGGGAATGAGAGAGAAAAGAGAGGGTAGCATGGGGATGAATGTAACCAAAATGCACGCTATACATATATGAGATTGCCAAACCTAGTGAGATGGCCCAGCATCTTCAGGTGCTTGCTGCCAACCTTGATGAGCTGAATTCCACCCCCAGGACCCACACAGTGGAAGGAGAGAACCAATTACCACAAGCTGTACTCTGGTCTCCATACATGTGTCATGGCACACTCCCCAACAGCCCTCTGAAATAAATAAATGTACTATTTGAGAAGTTAAATAGATTTCAATGAAAATGACCAATCTACCTATTTAATTTACAGATTTAATGCAATACCAATTAAATCCCAACAATATTCTTCACAGAAATAGAAAAAAAAAAAACACTAAAATGCATATAGAACCACAAACGATCTCCGATAGCCAAAAAAGCAATTCTGAAGCAGGAGAAACACAATGTTAGAGGGACTAACATTCTAGATTTCAAGATAGGAAAACAATATGGTATTGACATGCCATATTATATGTAGACATGTAGACCAATAGAATAAAACAGAAGACCCAAACATGAGTGCACATAACTACAGCCATCTGATACTTGACAAATGTTGATGAGGATGTGAGGGTCATCCTCCTGTTGGCACAACTGCAAACTGGTGCAGCCACTCTGGAAATGAGGGTAGAGAATTTTCAAAAAGCTGGAAATAAGTTTGCCATATGATCCAGCTATGCCACTTCTTGACCTATACCCAAAGTACTTGACATCCTACTCCACAGATACTTGCTTGGCCATGGTCATTGCCTCTCTGTTCATAACAGCTAGGAAATGGAAACATCCTATGGTAATTTGAATGTAAATTGGCCCCCATAAGCTCATAGGGAATGTCACTGTTGGGAGGTGTGGCTTTGTTGGAATAAGAATGGCCTTGTTGAAGAAAGTGTGTCATTGTGGCAGTGGGCTTTGAGGTCTCATATATGCTCAAGCCATGCCCAGTATCTCAGTTCACTTCTTGCTACCTTTGGATCAAGTTGAATTCTCAACTCCTTCTCCAGAACCACGTCTGCCTGCATGCTGCCACACTCCCAGCCGTGATGATAATGGACTAAACCTCTGAAACTGTGAGCCAGCCTCAATTAAACATTTTCCTTTATAAGAGTTGTCTTGGTCATGGTGTCTCCTCACAGAAATGGAAATCCTAAGACACATCCTAATTGTTTCAACAGATGAAAGGATAATGTAAATGTGATTGTGTGTGTGTGTGTGTGTGTGTGTGTGTGTGTGTGTGTGTGTGTGTGTAATGGAATACTATTCAGCTGTAAAGAAAAATAAATAATTAAATGTTCAGGTGAATGGACAAACCTGGAAAAGAATATATTGAGTGAAGTAACCCAGACTCAGAAAAAAAAAAATGCCGCATGTCCTCTCTCATGTGCAGTTTCTGGCTCCAAATCTTCAGGTATAAGTGGTGCTCTCATCTTCATCACAGAACCCTTTTTTCACAGCCTACAAAGACCGTTACAGAAAGTCACAACTGCAGAAATGCAGAGAACCACTGACAATAAGGTACCCAGTCCTAGTAGAGAAGTCCACAGAACAACCCCTCTATGTAAGGCTGGGGGACATTGGGCAAGAAGTGGTCAAAACAATTGTAAGAGCCAGAGGACTAGAAAGTCTGCTGCAAGATTCTGTCTTCTGAATATGGGAGAGAACCCACGCCCGTGAGACCTCAATAGAAATGCAACACTACTTGACATGCCCTTGTGGATGAGGGACATTGTTCAGGGCTCCACCCCTACATGAAGAGCTACAGGCAATTAAAAGCTGTTAAGAAAGGGAGAATTGGTCTTCTCTGGACATAATGGTTAAGCTAAATGGCTAAGCATCTCAAGTGGCCAGATCTAAAAACCCATGCATACTAGCAACACTAAACAAATTCAGCAGGTTGCATTTATATATTTCTTTGCATATACACACATACATACACACATATAACTGTGATAATTAAAGAATAAGAGGCCATGAAATTAAAAGGGAGTAGGGAGAGATTATGTAATTATATTTTAACTAAGTAAAACAATGAAATCAGTTTAATTTTTTTCTTAAATGAGCAAGATCTACATGAAGAAAATATTCTTCTACGGGAACATGAAAGGTAGCTTTAATCAATATAGATTCACTTGATGTAAATAATACAATAGTTTATTACTTTAATTACAACACAATCTGGAAGACATCAACATATAGACAGATATAGAAGTTATCAATTTTACACAGTTTTGTAACAGGGGCTGAGCACAAGACACTGGGAAAAATTCATTTATGAGGTATTATGGTATGGGGTGAAGGAAAGAAAACCATAAAGATGCCTGAGAAGAACAGAATCATGGAACCCAAGGGAAGAGAAGATACCCTAGTGTTAAAATGGTGTGGGAACATTGGCAAGTACTAAAGAATACAGTTGGTCACTGCTGGAGGGGAGCCAGGCAGGCAGATGATGTGTTTCAGGAAACAGGGAGTCAACTATCATGATAAATGCTACAATGGGACAGAAAAATAGAACTTCAGAAGTAGGGCATTTAAGGGAACAGTTGGGACTTAGGAAACAGCTAGGTGATGGAATTGGATGGAGATTGGTGGTCTGACCAAGGTATACTATATTTTGTATATTTGTATCAATATACAAAAAATCCCTTTAACAAGAGTAGAGATATCCATACAGTATGTTATAACAAAAATAACCTTAAATTTGTATCAATATACAAAAATCCACACCAATGTAAAATATTTTAATTTTATAGTTTCTTTTTAATTTAAAGTAGATTTAATAATCTACTCTTTTATTCTATCATTCCTATATTCACCTATTTCTTTTCAGAAAAAGATCCTTGAATATAACCTCTCTTGCTTAGTTTCTTCCCTTACCATAACCAATAACAATTTGAAACCAACCCCCCAAATGATGACAAACATCCATAACCCATCAAATGACCAAAGACCACCCACCCCACCTCTTTGGAATGAGAGCATTGTATTTTTTAAATTACTTCCTGTTGTGTAAGGGATGACAACATCTTGAGGGGACCCTGAGAAAATTTAGATAATGGTCAAGTCCTGGGAAAACTAGTTGTAACATATGTTGTCCAGTCTCAGTACCATTCCCATGCAGAGGGATCAGTACATATGTCACTTGTCTGGTAGTCTTTCCTGGTGTATTCATTTATGTCTGTAGCCAAGATTTTCAGGAGGTCTCGCCTAATCTAGCTTGATCTCTATTAACCTTTAAGAAATCTACAGCCTTTCGTTTCTTGTGGAAACAAAAGTATAACCTCTTCCCCAATGCAATATATTTTCTAAATTCCATTTTAAAGTTAAGGCATCCCTAACGTATCTAGGCTGATTTAATCAGCAGTCCCTTTTACAATCCCATGTCTCTCAGGAGCTGTTGTTCACCCATTGGCATTCAAAAAATTTAAAGTCAACACAGCACCATACAGGATTCAGATTCCCTGTGTATTTCCCATCTTTATGTGGCTCATTCTTCTTATATTACTTTACTCTCTCTTTAAAGATTTTATTTTATTATTTTTAAACAATTTATTTCTTCCTGTGACTGTCTATATCCATTATCTTCTCTTTCTTAAGCCTACGCACATTTTTAAACACACTGTAACCTGTTTAAAGGTTTTTTGTTTTTTTCCCCCCAATCTGGACCTGCCTTTACTGCATGTCTCTAGACTTTTCTGACTGTGTGAGCCAAACCTTAAACTGCTAAGTGGCTTTGTGCTGGTGACTGGCTCCACCCACTCGGGTCTGTGAAAGCCAAGCTTTATGCCCTTTGAGCTTGGCTAAGAGCTGCATTCAACTGGGAGCCTTATCTAACTGCCCCAGCTCTAGGAAGCTGGTACCCGCACTGTGACATGCGTTTTTACTTAGCTTGCTGATTCTACTTAGTGTGCTGGTTGCTGTACTGGCAGAGCCTCTTGTAGTCAGATGTTTTCCTGTGTCCTGCCCAGCCTGCGGTCAGGACAAATCTTGCCCACCCGCAGTCCCACAGCTGCTTATAAAATAATTATTCATAGGCTTAATATTAATTATTAATTGTATAGTCTATGGCAGGCTTCTTGCTAGCTAGCTCTTATAACTTAACCCATTTCTATTAATCTATGGTTTGCCTCGTGTTCTATGGCTTTACTGGTCTGTTAGCATCTTGCTTCTTGGGTGGCAGGCTGGCATCTCTCTGTCTCTCCTTTATCTTCCTGTCTATCTGTTTGGATTTCTGCCTGCCTCTAAGCTGCCTTGCCATAGTGTGCATGTCACAGAACCAAGGCAACAGGATCAAATGACCACGGACTGAAACTCCAGAAAACATGAGCCTGATATGCCAGCCCTCCTACCCATGAGTGGTGCCCATGCTAAGCACGATATACCAACCCTCCTGCCCACAAGTGACGCCCACACTAAGCGTGATATGCCAGTCCTCTTCACAACTCTTCACAAATGACCTCTTCCGCAACACACAGCGCCACCTTTCGAGGTATTTTCTCCCCTGAGTTAGACCTTGACTGTGCCCTGGCTTCGGTCTCCACTGTGAAGAAGGTGCCCTGATGAGAAATCATACAACGTGATATCGTACAACGCGGAATTTGAGAGCAGCTGAGAGGCTCTGAAGAAGAGCTGGGACGAGGAGCCGTCGGCCTGTTGAAGAAGTAGCTGTGTCGCCTGGGTGACCAGATGATGGTGGGAAGGAAGTAGAAGCTGAGGCCACAGAGAAGTTGGGGTCCCATCCTAGAGGCTGATGAGCTAACTTGGGAGGTAACTGGCGGCCAGAGTCTGGGGAAGGATATTCTAGTAGCATAAAAAGTGAGGTGGCAAGTTAGTCCGATGCAGGGAAATATCTTTCCCCAAACCATCTGTGGGTGCATTGACTGTGAGGCCTGGGTAGCCCTGCTATGCTTTGGATTTGGGAGTTTCGAATTTTGGAATTTCTGCACACACTGTAAATAATGAACTATCTGGAGGGTAGGACGTGGGGACAAAGTTCATTTATGTTCCATGCATCCCTTACACACACAGGCAGAAGGTCATTTCATTAAACACAGTTTCGTAGTGTGGAGTTTTCCAGCGTGGTGTCCTGGTGATCAATGTTCACATCTGGAGCATTCAGACTCAAGATTTTCAGATTCGGAATGCTCAACTGTGCATCAGTGTAGACACTACAGAACACTAGGAGGTTTGGGAAGATACCATGACTGGAAAAATGTACATGACATGGATGCAAGGGGAAAAAAGGAGGGGGATCACCAGAACGCACGATAGCCACATACAAAACCATCAAAAGAACAAAATTTATTAATAAAAAATCAATGACTATTTTAAAACTGACATAACTTCAATTATTAGCTCTGATGTGTGTGTATGCATGTGAGTGTGTATGTGTGTGTGTAACTATTTCTAGACCTAGATTATTTTATTATGATTACACTATTTTTAAGAGATAATTTTTATGTATTTTCAGAAAATGGGAAATGAGAAAAAATGGCCTGTTCATATGAACAGTGCAGTGGGGAGCCTTTTTGCTTCCTTCCTCTCCCACCATTGAAACGCCGAGTCACACCACCCAACATATCTGCACATACTAAAGACTTGTGGGCTACCCTGACTTCCCACAGCGAGTCCTTGGATTTTGTGAGACTTAAAAGATGGAAGGCTGGTGAGGGAGGGTGTTGGGGGAGGGTCAGTGAGAGGGAACTTGGGCCCCACATTGGGCAGACTGTGGAGAGAGGATGGGGTAGGCACTTTCCCAGTACACTCTGGGTGCCAAGTACAGCTGACAGAAGGCTTGTTCTTTGTCCAGAAAGATCCAACATGGACTCCCTCTGTGAGACTGTCCCATTGGAGACTCTCGATGAAGCAACGTCTTCCTGTACATTTATTGCCTTTGGTCTAAACTCTGGATCTTTCTTCGCAGCAGTGTGTGGACTACAGAGTCATTCCAGACCCCTGGGCACAGGTGCTTCAGGTCTCTCCAATGGCCCCTGGACTGGTGAGCACAAGTTGTCACCTCTCAGATGGCACCCTGAGACAGCAGCTTCTCTTGTGTCTTGAAAACAGGGTAGACGCTGGCTTTGGGACCCTTACGACCATCTGGCTGATTTTTGAAAGCTGAGTGGTGAACACAAAGTTGAAAAGATCTGGGGAGTGATCAGAGTGGCCAACAAACGTCTAAACTGAACTTTTAAAAAGTGGGGGTGGCCATCTGGCCTGGCAAAGACACTCACTTTACATCTCTGCCGGTCTATGACTGAAGTCATTTACCATTAAGTTCTATTTGAATAAAACGCTAGTAGACATTTAGGTAATATTACAGAGCAATAAATGTTTAAGAGCCTAAGGGGTATGAGCTCTCCGAAAGCAGTCCAGACCCAGATGTAAAAATACTTCGTGTGTGGGGGGAGTTTCTCCCCCTCTCTCTTTTCTTTTACCCTCTGAATTCACGTTCTGAATTGTTTAAGACGTTCCTGGCTATGCTCTCCTCTGGCTCCCCCTCCCCTTTCCCTTTTAATTCTTTTTTACACCGGGTAGAAGAAGCATGAGGGAAATGTAGTTAAAATTCAAAATGCTTCCCCTTTATCATTACCATGAATCAACACAATAAATGAGCCCCTTCAGAGCTCGGTAATAAGAATTTGATAAATCATCAGCCAAAAATTAACTAGATGTCAAAACAATCTTTGGGAAGTGTGATGGATTAGGGGTGATAGCAGCAATTAATCTCCCAGCATGAGTTCACCAGACAGACACAATGTAGGGAGATGGATGGGGGGGATCCGGGCCTTGCAAGGTCAGGACACTCCTGCAAAGAGGGAGTGGAGGGGGAGTCAGAGGGGGGAGAGAGAGAGAAAGAGAGGGAGGAGGAGGAGAGGGGAGGAGAGGAGAGGAGAGGAGAGGAGAGGAGAGGAGAGGAGAGGAGATCATGATCCTCTGAGGCTACAGCTGCTGGCACCAGGCAGCTAAGCCAGAGGTCAGTGAATGCCTTTGAAAAGCCCTGTCTCCAGCTGCTCTCTGATGAGCCAAGTTCCTTCCCTCTTGTGCTAATAAATGCCACAAGTCTGTTCCTGGGACTCCATGTGGCCTCCAACCAAGGGGCAGATACCTTGAAGGATTTCATTTAGAAAGCTGGACAGGGCAGCTCCTTGTAAACCTCAGCCTGGAGGGAGAAGTCAGAAAGGGGAGGAGCCGGCTCGGAGCGGGAGGGACCTAGGGCTGTAACTGGAGGGACCTAGAGCTGTAGCTGGCTGAGAATTTCTGGCTGAGACTGGGCCCGGAGACTCCAGGGCCCGACTGGGGGATATGAATGGCCATGTGTAAAGGGGAGGAGGCCCCTTCAAGCACCAAGCTCATAAATCTCTCTTTTGGATGTGACTGCCTTTTTTGTTCTATTTATTTGGCTGATTTTTAACAGGGTTTATATTATTGGAAGAAATAAAAAATTGGCAGAGGATGTAGAAAGGGCCCTGCCTGGGAACCTCGAGTTTGACGAGTCTGGAAATGCAGGCTGAATGGGTTGCTGGGAAGGGATAGGTTTAGGATCAGGAAGTGGCAGTCCTTCCCCAGGCAGAGGGTGTGAACCCTTCCTCTTGGGGAAAGTGACTAGGGGTCCTGTGTAATGGCCATAATATTGTCAGGCACTGGTGGGGGGCCCTGACAGCTGTTGCCCACCCCCACCCAGTCCCCAACAGTTCTTTACTGCTAAAAATCCCTGTAGGGTTTATCTGGAAGGAGATTGGGTGCCACTCCCATTAACAGTGGTTGGTGCTTCCTGGCTTTATAAGAATCATAAAGCAGTGCTAATGCTTAATAACTACCCAAGGCTTTTCTGTTTACAAAGCTCTGTGGGGAGCCCAGGGTCCTCCTCTGGGGACTTGACACTTTTATGGCATAACTTCTCAGTACACAGCACAGCACTAGGGCTGGTCCTTGGTAGTACAGTAGTATAGTTGATTACAGTCCCTCCGTCTGCAGAAGTCAGCAGAAGGGTTAAGTGACTCGTGGGAGAAAACTACCCCTGGAGCTATGATTTTAGGTCTCGTTTGTTTGGATATCTGATCCCCAGGCTGCTGCTAGCACTGGTTTCTGAGGTTGTGGGGCTTGGGGATGGAGGTTGGTCCAGTGCTGGTTCCAATCTGCTCAGCTGAAGTATGCGGAGATGTTCTTCAAGCTCCTGTTGCCATGGGCCATGCTGTTCTTCAGTGGCCATGCCCTCTCCGCCATGGTAGACTCTCTCCTGCTCTGTGACCAGAACAATCACCCCTCCCTCAAGCGGCTTCTGTCCAGTGTGTAAAAGTAGCTAGCATACCCAGCGTTCAGGAAACGTGCACACACACACACACACCTAACACACTCGGGGTCACAGAAAAGAACACCTGCGGGGTCCTGAGATTCTTGGCTAGTCCCCTCAGCTTGCTTCAGAACACACACACACAGCTTCCTAGTCCTCAGACCCAGCATGCAAGCTCCACCCACAGTCCTTGCACAAGCTCCTCCCCGCTGCCGGAACTTTCTGCCCTCAAGAGCATCTAGACAAACTCCTTTCCATCTTTGCTAACATGTCAACTTCTGGCTGAGATCTGCACCCCAAACAGCCACCTACCTGCTCCCCAACTCCCCTTTCTTTGCTGAGACCTTTTTTCATAGCGTGTTTGCCCAGATGCGCCAGATGCTTACCCTGCCTTCGTGTCTGTCCCTCGGTAAGGATGTCAGCTCCCACAGAGGGCTGTATCCCCTTCTTTTCTGATGTGTTCCCCATTGCGTGCTGAACGCCTAGACAGCATCTGGAATAACAGGTACCCGATGCGTCTTTGTGAGAGAATGGAAACTCTCTCCTCTGTACCAACCTCTGGGAGTGTCCGACCCTTGAGTCTTAGTATTTGATTGACATGCGGGGTTAGAAGATGGAGCAGCATAGGCTAGCCAACCAGTCTGGAGGTTGTTCAGATCAGTGGAGGGAATCTGAGCTGGGGCCAGGGGAGGCTTGTATGCAAAGGAGGCATGAGCCCATCTGCTGCCTAGCACTCATTAGGAGGGGATTCCGAAGAGGAAGCTTTGAGCTCCATCAGCAAACTACACAATGGAAACGGAGTATTATCACATACAGTAAACTCCAAAGTGGACCTGAAAATGGCTGAACTGAATCTCAGCAGGTCTCAGCATTGTTCTCCCTGAAAAACTTAATGGAACTGCCTAGGAAACTAAATCTACTCAACTGCCTTACCCTCCTCCCTCCCTCCCTCCATCCCTTCTCTTTCTCCCTCTCCTCATTTCTTCCCTTCTTCTACCCTCCCTCCTTCTCTTCCCCACTCCCTTTTCATCTTCCCTTCTCTCTTTAATTCCCTTCTTGTGATGAGGGTTCACTATGTAGGCCAGGCTGGCGCCTTCTGGCTTAGACATCCTGAGATTACAAGCTTCTATCATCACACCCCAGCCACTACTACTTTCTTATCAAGTGTTTCTACCATCTAAATTTACCACAGGCACTTTCCTCTCTTCGTCCCAGATCAAAAACAGACACATGATGACATTTTTGGACTAGACTGGGGGGTACGAGGCCATGCAACACACTGAAGCTCAAAAATAAGTACCTGGGCCAGGCGGTGGTGGCGCACGCCTTTAATCCCAGCACTCGGGAGGCAGAGGCAGGCGGATCTTTGTGAGTTCGAGGCCAGCCTGGTCTACAGAGCGAGATCCAGGAAAGGCGCAAAGCTACACAGAGAAACCCTGTCTCGAAAAACCAAAATAAAATAAAATAAAATAAAATAAAATAAAATAAAATAAAATAAAAAAATAAGTACCTGTAGAACTAACTCTCTCTGTCTCTCTCTCTGTCTCTCTCTCTCTCCCTCCCTCCCTCCCTCCTTCCCTGTCAATGGTTCCTACCACAGGGGATAAAATGTATTACTAAGAACAAACAGCTGCATATTTAATGATGTCAAACCTTAAGCTTCTTTGGCCTCATATTTCAAGTGTTTGTTGCTGTGGAGAGTTTATGGAGATTTGAGCCATGTGGTATAACTTTACATTAGAGCAGTAAACGTATCTTGAACTAGGGTTTCTAGGGTCAGACCTACTGTGCACAAATCTAAAGGTGCTTGCTTCCTCCTCGATCCTGTGCTGTGTAGCGCCCTCTGCTGGCAGAACGAAGTATGGCCGATGCTCAGGTTAACTACCCAGAGCACTTGTATGCGCAGTTTTGTTTTCTTCCTAAACTGACTCCAGTGCAAACGTGAACTGTCAGCCCCTGGAATCCCGCATTTTACTAAGTTCTGTTAAGTGGCTGTCATTGCGTATTCCATCGCTTTAGAGAGAGTTGCTAACGAGGGTTGCTCTGCTGTCTCCTGTTCCTCGCTCGCTCCCAAGCTTCCTGCAGCCGGGGTAGGGGGAGAGAGGGCAGGAGAACAGAAGTCAGGGAAGAGCCCTCATAATTTATAAAGAGGAGCTCAAAATAGGGCCAAGACTTCAGGACCAACTATTGTTTTCCTAAAATTCCCCATTTAGTCCTGACCGCAGTCCATAGGTAAGTCCTCCAGGTAATTTGTTTATATTTGAGGATTTTCTCCAAATTATCCTCCTCACTTATCAAAGCACATTGTTCTTAAATGTTTTTCTGTTATTTTGGTTTGGTTTGGTTTTGAGGCAGGGTCTCACCATGTAGCCCAGGCTGGCTTGAACTTGTGATCTTCCCGCCCCAGCCTCTAGAATGCTTGGGAACACAGGTGTGTGCCACCATGCACAATTTTCATGGTCACTATTTATTGATTCTTACACTTCTTTGTGCACATCTGCATGCCATGGCACACATGTGGAGATCATAGGACACCTTGTGAGAGTTCATTCTCTCCTCCCACCATGTGGGTCGTGGGGATGGAACTCAGATTGTCAGCCTTGACAGTAAATACATTGACCAGCTGAGCCATCCCTCAGGCCCATTAAAAATATTTTTAAAAAATATTTCATCCTACAATGAAGAAAGTATCAAAGTTATAGGGACTTTGGAACTCGGAGCTCAGTTTAAAACTGTAGAGCTCACCCTCTGAAATAATTATATTGCCTTCAGTTTTCAAATCTGAACAAAACAAAACAAAACCCCACAGGAGTATTCTGAAGGTAAATGAGAAGACAAAATTATAATTCCTGTTCTAATTCCTAATCTCATAAACATCACTTAAAGACACTTTAAAGATCTGTCTTATGTGTGTCGTTCTAATTCCAAATAAGAGGAAAAAGGGGGATGACAGAGAGAGAGCCGAAGGGGCACTTGAGATTTTGTTATTGTTCACATTGCTGCTAGGAATGTGAACCAGGAAAGCTGTGGGCTGAACCACTCCAAACTGTACAGTCCTTTACTAAGACGTAACACAGCTACTCAAGCGAAAGGTAAGGGATCTACCAGGGAAGTATCAGAGGAATCCAGATTTATCAATGTTTTGAAAAAAATTATTCTTGACTCACAGTTAAACATCAGAAATGAGTGGTATCGCCTCAATTCCACTAATAAGCCAAGACATCAAATGTTTGTGCTTTTATTTCCCATGGCTGAGGATTTAGAGAAACTTCTACACAGACTAGAGTGGTGTCGTGGTCCACATGCCCCTTCTACTCACGGGCATCAAATGGTACTTCCTGTTAGCACACTGAGCAGACAGCCCACCTGTTCCACCTCCTGAAGACACCTCCGCAGAACAGGGTGCATCCTCTTTGGAGGATTCTTGATCATTATTTAGAATCAAAACGTTTTAACACATCTGGACAGAACACTAGGACATTCTTCCAATGGACATTAATGTAGCAGGAATCTTAAAGAGTCTTATTAATAAAATCAAACCTGAGACCAGTTATTGGGGTGAAATGCTGAAAGGTCAGAGAGACAGAATAAGCCACAGCTATCTCACCAAAGATAAAGAAAAATAGGATAAATAAGTAGATCACTGAATCTACACTGAAAAGAAAAAGGAGAAGATATAAAAATGACAAAAGGTAGACTACTGAATGTATTATGAAAAGAAAAAAGAGAATATGGATATGATAAGATAAAAAGGGAGATTATGGAATCTACTTTTAAAAAGGAACTACTTGTTTTAAATAAGATAAGTAATGAAAAATTTTTGGCCTGAGTTTATCAGATGTTACTGGACTGGACATTGTTAATATAATGGACTAGACATCGTTAATGTAATCTTGACTATATGTATTGTATATACTTATTGGATAGTTTTTCTTGTATTAGTTATAAGCTTTTTTAATTTTAGACAAAAAGAGAGGAAATGTGGTGATATTGTGTTCCCCAAAATATTGTGTACGCTAATAAACTTATCTGGTGTCAGAGAACAGGACAGCCACAATATTAAACAGAGGTTAGGCAGTGGTAGCACACGCCTTTAATCCTAGCATTCCAGAGACAGAAATCCCTTTGGATCTCTGTGAGTTCAAGGCCACATTGGAAACGGCCAGGCACGGTGACTCACACCTTTAATCCCAGGGAGTGGTGGTAGAAAGTAGAAAGGTATATAAGACGTGAGGACCAGAAACTCGAGGCATTTGGCCTGGAGAAGCATTTTGGTCTGGTTAAGCATTTGGCCTGGTTAAGCTTTCAGGCTTCTAGCAGCAGTTCAGTTGAGGCCCATCCTGGATGAGGACACAGAGGCCTCCAGTCTGAGGAAGCAAGACCAGCTGAGGATCCGGCGAGGTGAGACAGCTGTGGCTTATTCTGTCTCTCTGACCTTTCAGCATTTCACCCCAATAACTGGCCTCAGGTTTGATTTTATTAATAAGACTCTTTAAGATTCCTGCTACACATCAAGGATGTCTAAATGTGTGCAATCTTATGTTCCCAGTTTGGGTCACCTAAGGTATTCACTGGTGCCTGGAGGTGGGGGTCTAAGGAGAATCATTTTAGTGTCTTGAATCCTAAAGTTCTCTGCTATTTCACATTTCTACTGGAGTCAGGGAAATAAAGTGAAAATGGGCAGGTGAGGAGAGGAGGATTGTTTACACCCTTTAATCACACCCAGCCTTATTCACACCTCAATCCTCAGAAACCAAAAAGGAAAGCAACAGCTAATCCTTGAAAGGGAGTTTTATACCCAGCTGCAATTCTCCAGTGACATACAAAAGGAACATGGGTTTTTCTAAGTGGAGGCTGGAAGTGTAAGTCAGTGGAGGAATATATGTTTTGTTTAATTCCTAGCACCCCCAACAGAAGTTATTTATGGGTAAATATGATTGCATTGATATAATCAAATCATGAGAAATATCTATAAATTAGTTCTGTTAGGAAATAAAATCTCCCACACATTAAATGTCTACTGAAGTCAGCCTGTGGTGGGTACACAGTCTGTCTCCACTTTGAGGATAACACACACACACACACACACACACACACACACACACACACACATCTTGTATTGAAATAAATCAGTAATTTGACTTACTTGAATTCAAACACCTGCTGTGCAAACTTATGGTGCGTGTCTTAGGATTTTTATTGCTATGAAGAGACATCATGATCACAGCAGTTCTTATATAGAAAAACATTTAATTGGGGCTTTGCTTACAGTTCAGAGGGTTAGTCCATTATCATCAAGATGGGAAGCATGGGAGCCTACAGGACTCCCTGTAGAAGACGTGGTGCCGGAGAAGGATCTGAGAGTTCTACATCTGGATTCACAGGCAGCAGGAAAAAACAGTGACACTGGGCCTGGCTTGAGCATCTGAAACCTCAAAGCCCACCCCCAGTGTCACACTTCCTCCAACAAGGCCACACCTCCTAGTAGTGCCACTCCGTGTGAGCCTATGGGGGCCATTTTCATTCAAACCACCACAGTGTGACTGTAAGCATTATACATCCAATCTTTATAACTATTTACTGTGTGTTATGTCTTGTAATGAGGTGTGTGTTAGAGGTGTATGTGTACAGAAGTGTAACTGGCCATGATTCCCATGTTGTCTACTAGGAGGCACAGAAGAGCAAGCTGAGTTGTGCTCAAAGACCACTGAGTTCATTTGTGTTAGGAGACCAGAGATAATCTCCTGGAGGGTGACATTTGATCTGCATCCTTAAAAAGCCAGTCAAAGTTAGCTAAGCATGAACCAAACTCATGGGAACATGTGGGGAACGTCATGGAGTCAGACCCTTGGCACAGCACAAACCCACGGACAGATGTGTATAGCAGGTAGGTGAGCAAAGATGTTGAGCAGATGTAAAAGAATGATTAAAGACATAAGCAAAGTTCAGAAACTAGAAATCCGTAGATAGCATTCTCTACACAGTTCACATTCTCATCTTGGGTTGATGGAGACATTTGGCGCATCTTAACAAGTACAGAAAGTTTATTTTCATGAGGTCCCTGTTCTGTGGCAAGACTTTTCCTGGGGAGATGCAACACACACACACACACACACACACACACACACACACACACACACACATCTATTTACCCTTAGATAGGGAGCTCACGACAGACCAGAGTTCATCTTGTGGAACCAATGAGTTTTATTGGAGTTCCGTACAGAAATATGGGTGAGGGGTTATTTACAGGAGAGAGGAATTACTCAAGGATGGCTGTATCAGCAAAGCCAGATGAGTGACTGTAGCTGGAATTTTCTTCAGACCGCCAACCAGCTCCCAAATAAAAACACGGAGACTTATTATTACTTATGAATGCTCGGCCTTAGCTTAAACTTGTCCCACTAGCTCTTATAACTTAATTTAACCTGTTTCTATTTATCTACGTTTTGCCTCAGGGCTTTTTATCTTTCTTTCATTCTGTATGTCCTGCTTTCCTGCTTCCTCTGTGTCTGGCTGGCTGGCCCCTGACACCTCTCTGTTGTCTCTTTTTCTTTCTCCCTGGAGCTTAAATTCCTCCTCCCTACTTACTCTCCCTGCTTGGAAGTTCTGCCTACACCTCCTCCCTTGCTGTTGGCCATCCAGCTTTGTATTATTTTTTTTATTATTATAGAATATATATTATTATTTTATTTAGACCAATCAGGTGCCCTAGGCAGGCAAGATAAAATAGCAACACATCTTTGCATAATTAAACAAATGCAACACATCTTTACATAGTTAAACAAACTAATATTCCACAACAAATGACAGTTCACAAAAACTGGGAACCTGGAGCACACTGCACAGCGTGTGGGCAGCTCAACAGGTTGGAGAGTGACTTCCTTTCATGTGACTCAGTTGGTCTAAACCTCTTCCAGGCAGCTGGTCTGGTCTCTGAGTCTTCTTTGTAGTTTGGCTCTTCTGAGAGTCTTTTTTGCAGCTTTGCTAGTCTGAGACTGATTCTTCAGAGGGAGGGGCCTAGTGAATGGGGTCAGTTTCAGGGACTTCCTGAAGATGTTTTGAGCTGCTTACTTTCTGTCTTAAAGAGCTTCCCTACAGGGTAGAATGTTTCCATCATGGACGAACTTACTACATAACAGTCCTCATTCATTAATTATTGATTAATAAATTAATGCCTGTGACATTGGGGTCCTGTTCAGGAAGTCCTTTTCTGTACCAATGAGTTCAAGTGTGTTCCCTATTTTCTCTTCTATCAGATTCAGGGAATCAGGTCTTATGTTGAGGTCCTTGGTCTATTTGTATCTATTTGTGCAGAGTAAGAGATGAAGATCAAATTTCATCTTTCTACATGTAGCCATCCAACTCCACCAGCGGCATTTGTTGATGATGTTATCTTTTCACCACTGTGCCCTGTTGGCGTCTGTGGTGGTTTGAATGACATGTCCACCCATAGGCTCATATATTTGAATGCTTGGTTCTTGATTGTTGGAACTGTTTGGGAAGGATTAGGAGGTGTGGCCTTGTTGGAGGAGATGTGTCACTAGGGGTGGGCTTGGTGGTTTGAAATGTCCATGCCATTCCTAATGAGCTCTCTCTCCCTTCCTCATGCTTGTGAGTCAGATGTAAGCTCTTAGCCTCTGTTCCAGCACCATGCCTGACTGCCTCATGTCATGCTCCCCTCCATGATGGTTATAGACTACAACCCTCTGGAAGCATGATTCCCAAATCAAATCATTTTTTTTGTAAGTTGACTTGATCATGGTGTTTTGTCACAACAGTAGAAAAGTAACTAAGACGACTTCTTTGTCAAAGATCACATAGCTACAAGAATATGGATTTAAATGTGGGTCCTCGATTCTGTTCCATTGATCAATGGTTCTGGTTTTATGCCAGTCCCATACTGCTTCCATGACTAATGCTCTGTAGTATAACATGAAACTTGGGAGAGTGATAACTCCAGCAGGTTTTTAAAATGTTGTTAGATTTTTGTCAAAGGTTTTTTCAGCATCTAATGAGATGATCATGTGGTTTTTTTCTTTCAGTTTGTTTACATGGTATATTACATTGACAGATTTTCATATGTTGAACCATCCTTGCATCCCTGGGATGAAGTTTACTTGATCATGGTGGATGATTCTTTTGATGTTTCTTGGATTTGGTTTGCCAATATTTTGTTGAGTATTTTTGCATCAATGTTCATGAGGGAGATTGGTCTGTAATTCTCTTTCTTTGTTGCATCTTTGTGTGGTTTGGGTATCAGGGTAACTATAGCCTCATAAAGAGTATTGGAATTAGCTCTTCTTTGAAATTGTGGTAGAATTCTGCGCTGAAACCATTTGGTCCTGGACTTTTTTTGGTAGGAGACTTTTAATGACTGTTTCTATTTCCTTAGGGATTATTGGCCTATTTAAATAGTTTACCAGGATTGTTTTGATTATTCTGGGTCTTTTGTATTTCCATATAAAATTAAGGTTGTTTTTTTTTTCCTTTCAATTTTTGTGAAGCATTGTACTGGAATTTAACAAGAACTGTGTTGAATCTGTTGATTATTTTGGTAGGATGAGCATTTTCAAATTTAGTCCTGCCAATTCATGAACAGGAAAAGTCTTTTCATCTTCTGGTATCTTCTTCAATTTTTTCAGTGTCTTAAGTTTTTCAGTAGACAAGTCTTTCACTTCCTTGATTAGGTTTATCTCAAGACATACATGTAAGTTATTGTGAACGGCGTTGTTTCTTTGATTCCTTAGTGTGTTTGTCACTTGTACATAGGAAAGCTACTAATATTTGTCTTAATTTTGTATCCTGATGCTTTGCTGAATGTTTTTATCAGATGTAGGAGTTTTCCGATGCAGTCTTTTACATGCAGAATCATATCATCGGAAAATATAGATACTTTGGCTTCTTCCTTTCCTATTTGTATCCCTTTTATCTCCTTTACTTGCCTTGCTCCAGCTAAGATTTCAAGTACTACATTGAACAGGTATGGGAAAAGTGAACATCCTTGTCTTATTCCTGATTTTAGTGGAAATGCTGTGAGTTTTTCCTCTATTTAATATGATGTTAGCTGTTGGATTCCTACATATTGCCTTTATTATGTTGAATGTGTCCTCTGTACCCCTTATTCTCTCCAGGACTTTTATCACGAATGGATGTTATATATGGTCAAACGCCTTTTCTGTATCTAATGAGATTATTGTGTCGTTTCTGTCTTTTAGTCTGTTTATGTGGTGGACTACATTTATTGATTGTCACAAGTTGAATCATCCCTGCATCTCTAGATGAACCCAACTTGATCATGGTGGATGATCTTTTTGGTATGTGCTTGAATTTGGTTTCCAGGTAACCATTAGTAAGTTTTCATCCATGTTCATCAGAGATACTGACTTACAAATTTCTTCTTTGTTGGGTCTTTGTTTGATTATTGGGGTATTGCTGGCTTCATAAAAGAAAGAGACACATCCACTGGAGTAAAGAGGCAGCCTATAGAATGGGAAAAACATTTACCAGCTCTACAGCTGATACAGGGTTAGAATCTACACTGTATTTTTTTTTTAAAAAAAAAATTTAAATCAAACAAGAAAATAAGCAACCCAATTAAAAGTGAGGCATAGAAACTTCCCCCAAAAAAATAAAAGAAAAAGAAAAGGAAGGAAGGAATGAAGGAAGGAAGGAAGAATTCTCAAAAGATGAAATAAAAAAGCTGAGAAACTCTTGAAAATGCTCATCTTCCTTAGCTATCACAGCAATGTACATTAAAACTTTTTTATTTCCATCTTTGTCTAGTCAGAACGATAAATTCAAAGAACAAATAATGATAACTATTGGACATGAGGAAGTAGGAACACCTTTTCACTGCCAATGAGAACGCAAACTGGTAGAGGCACTATGGAAGCCAGTGTGTGGAGATTCCTCAAAAGCTAAGAATAGATCTACCGTGTGACTGAGCTAGACCATTCTTACTAGTGCACCCAAAATGACTCCATATCCAACTATTGAGACACCTGCTCACCCACAATCATTGCTGCTTTATCCACAATAGCCAGGAAATGGAGACAGGATGCATTTCCATCAACTGATGAATGGATATGGAAATGTGAAGGATTTACTCAATGGAATACCATTCATCTATTAAGAAAAGTGAAATCATGAAGTTCACAGGTAAATGGGTGGAGCTAGAGTGAGGCAATCTAAACTCAGGAAGACAAATGTAGCATGTTTTCTCTCATCCGTGAATTCTCTCCCTCTCTCTCTCTCTCTCTCTCTCTCTCTCTCTCTCTCTCTCTCTCTCTCTCTCTCTCTCTCTCTCTCTCTCTCTCTCTCTGTGTGTGTGTGTGTGTGTGTGTGTGTGTGTGTGTGTGTGTGTGTTGTTTGGAATAT
>CABHPH010163313.1:0-12569 GCA_902168325.1 Peromyscus nudipes | reverse complement strand
TGATATAAAGGGTTAACAGGGAATGATGGCACAGGAAGGGTTAAAATTGGGTAGGAGAGTTATGGCAATGTAGGGAAGGGAGGACAGTGAAAGAGAAATAATACTAAAAATCTCCTCAGAAGGCAGCACAGGGATTACAAATGTTTCTGCTGCCTCGTCCAGCTTTTATGTGGGATTTGGGGATCTCAACTCAGGTCAGACCTGAATGGTAAGCACTTAGCCCACTGAGCCATCTCCCCAGCCTGTGAGTAATACTTTTTCAAATTTATTTATTTACCTTTTCAATGTATGTGAGTGTTTTGTCAGCATGGATGTCTTCGAACCACGTGAGTGTCCGGTCCCCGTGGAGGTGAGCAGAGAATATGGAACTCCTTGGAAATGGAATTAAAGACGGATGTGAGCCACCATGCGGGTGCTGAGGATTGGACCCAGGTCCTCTGGAAGAGCAGCCAGTGCTCTGAACAGCTAAGCCATCTCTCAAGCGTCAGGAGTTGCACTTTTAAGGTCTGGCAGGATCAAGACTCTTAGGCTGGTGAGAAAGGCATGTGCTTACTAACTGACAGTGTGGGAATGCTCACAAGTGGATGCTGTGCTCTGTGGGGGTACCATGGGCAGAGGAAGAAGACAAGAAGGAAAGCTGGTTTAACAAGACTTAGTTAGCCAGTGTTGGTTCAAACTTCTGTAGTCTGACCCTGTCTTAGCTAAGGTTTCAATTGCTGTGAACAGACACCATGACCATGGCAACTCTTACAAGGAAAACATTTAATTAGGGCTGGCTTACAGTTTCAGAGGTTTAGTCCATTGTCATCATGGTGGGACATGGCGGCATGCAGGCAGACATGGTGCTGGAGAAAGAGCTGAGAGTTCTATGTCTGGATCTGCAGGCAACAGGAGGTGAACTGTGACTACACTGAGCATAGCTTGAGCAGAGGAGACCTCAAAGTCCACTCCCACAGAGACACACTTCCTCCTACAAGACCACACTTACTCCAACAAGGCCACACTTCCTAGTAGTGCCACTCCCTTTGGGGACCATTTCTTTCAAACCACCACAGACCTCAGGCAGTTTATTTTTCACATATTTAAGCACAGTACAACTTTAGAAGGAAGTTTCCTAGAGACGATGATCATGGCAAAGCTTAAGGCATGACTACATTGAAACTCCTTTGCAAAGTATATCTACGACCTCTTCCATAAGAATGGTTTCCATTAACTGAGAAACAATGTCCAGGAGTCTGGGATAAACACAGTAGTCTGGGGGATTCCTGACTTTAAAGATAGCACAGATCACCACCATATTATTAAGTATATCCAACCCCAGCTTTCTGGGCAGAAACAGGTATAAATCTCTCCCATTGAAGAGAAAAGCTGTAAGTTTAATGTTCCTGGTTTCCCTAGTGCTGTCTGTGAGCACAAGGACCCCGTACCCTCTACAGCACTCTAGGTGGAGAATGGTGTGTGTGTTGCAGGGCCGGGGGCGGTGGGGGGGGAGTGACTAGGGCCAGCCAGAGGCTCACAGGGGTGGAGGGGTCGAGGTATGGGGAAAGAAGTACAGGTGAAAAAGACAGGCAGGAACAGTGAGGCAGGTGACCGGGAAGGGAAGAGCCAGGAGAGCAAGAAGTTCAAAGTGTGATATCAGATACTACCCAGAGTCAAGTGGTTCATTAATAAGACACCCTCTGCTAAGCTGAGATCACTGACGGAAGTTGTTGTCCACATATTCTGCACCAGGTCAGAGGAGCTGAGGTTGAGAGCAAAGGTGGCCATCAGATTATGAAAGCATGCGCACCCCCAGTTTGGCCCAAGTGACTAAGAGATTCTTCAGAAGCTAAAGGATAACCCTAATACACTCTCAGCTTTGCTTGGTTTTAACCTTGCTCTTATCGCCCATTATAAGCTAAGTGGTGTAGCTTTGCTGTAGACAACACCTCAGTCATGTGGGTCACCATGGTAACCATTGCCTAAGTTGATTTTTTTTTTAAATGAATTAGGAGATTCTTTTTATCTGTATCAAACCACTTGACGCCACTGACCCTTCACGGGGCCCTGTGCAAGTGTCCAAGGGGGTTGTCTTTCTGTATCTGAGGTCCAAAGCTCCATCCTCAGGCCCTCTTCCACTGCCGGTTCCTGAGCAGGCGTCCTGTGGAGAGGTGAAGTCTGGTTACACACGTTCATCCCACTGATTGTTTCACTCCATTTCCTAGAACCTTCCATCATCCCTTAGACCCCCTGTTCTGTGTCCTGTAAGAAACCGATACACCCAACCCTTGGGGAGAAGAAATTAGGAGCTGGACTGCCATCTCCTCACTTTTGGCTGCCTCGTGAATAAACTCTCTCTCTCTCTCCCTCTCCCTCTCCCTCTCCCTCTCTCTCTTTCTCTCTCTCTCCCTCTCCCTCTGTAAGCCCCTTGGAGATGTTTGCTTTTTTTCCCCCATTGTCTCAAAAGTCCCTCCTTCCCTCTGTGAGTTATGAAAGAGGTGAAAATCTGCCTTTCTTTTCAGCCAACTGGAAAGTTCCAGAACCTGGAGGGAAAACACCAGATTCTACTTCTTACAGCTGAGCAGTGGGAAGGGGGAGGGAGCGTTACGCAATCGTTGGAACTGTCACCCTCAAAAGCTCACAGATTACACACTTAATTTCCAAAGTCATACGCTGATGGTGCCGGAAGGTGAGACTTTTGGAAAGGAACCAGGAGTAGACATGGTCATGGGAGTGGGGACCCGGGATAGAATCGGGGCTCTGTACGCAGGGACCCACGCTGGTTCATTTGTTCTGTCTTGCCTTGTGATACCTCTACTGTGTAAAGATGCAACGAAGTCAAGAGAGAGCCTCCAGAATCATGAGCCAAATGGGCTTTCTTGTTTGTAAATTACCCACTTAGTGCTCTTCTGTTGTGGCAAAAAAAAAAAAAAAAAAAAACGGGACTAAGACAATTTATTTACTCAATTCCAAAAAGCAAAGAAAATGAAACACTGTGATCACAATTCCTCTAAGTGATCCTGTAAGCGCTATTATCCCTCTGTGATTATTTTGACTTGATTTGAAATGTTTAGTCAAATACTTGGGCAAATGACTAATCAGAAGGATTGTTAAAAGTACCTCGCATATGTGAAACACCTTCACAATAATAACAAGGTTTGTAGGGAGTTTTCATTATGCTTTTAATTGCTTTTGTCAGTCAGAACTATCAGCTGAACCTCCACTTGAAGCTGAATGGTGCATTCGAGCTGGAGTTGGCAATACAAAGCGAGCACAGAAAGCCCCTGATTAACTGGAAAGCTGGAGCATGTGCATGTGATTAATTAGGGTTTCAGGTGAGCTGCTGAACCCTTTATGGACTGTAATGATTTTTTGCTTCAAGTCTTAGAATTCTGTGCCCAGGCTTTTTAAAAAATGGTGGCCCTCCCTCAGGGGCTAGCACGGCTCTTGCTGGTTCTAATCGAAACAGCCAGAACACCCAACAGCAACCCAAGACAACCCTACATGGATGTGGGGGACAGAGGAGGGGAGTCATCCACAGAGAGGCCTGGGGTGTCTATTTGGTACAGCTCAGGAGAGTTGGGGCTGTATGAAAGCAGGAACTATGGAAGCAGATGCTGACAACACACATCCATTTTCACCAGCATCTGAGCCACCAGCCCTCAACATGACCCCCCTGGACACTCAGAATTCTTATACAGGAAGCAAGACTTCTGAGGCAAGTGATCCACAACACCCACATCACCTCTAGGAATCCAGGAGACCCTAGTGGTTGAAACACAGGAGATTGGAAGGGAGGGATGGCGTTTGTTTTGCACAGGCCACCTAGGTTCGAGACTCAGACCTGTCTATCCCAGTGTGTCAGGCTGAACAATCTAAGCCTTGGCTTTATCCATCCTTAAAAGCAGCATAATAGTCCCTACCTCCGAGACAGGAGGAAAGACCAAATTAAATGGACCGAAAGCTCATAGCAAAGTGTCTGGCGTGAGAATTTGTTTCTGTGAGCTATTTTTGTTTGTTTGTTTCAGCTTTTCAGATAGTCTTGCACAGGGCAAGATGGCCTTAACTTCCTGATCCTCCTGCCTCCACTTCCCAAGTCTTGGAATTATAGGAATGTATCACTATGTACCCTGTCTGCGCAGTCCTGGGGATGAAAGCCAGGGAGTCCTGTGTATTTAGCAAGCAGTCTCTCAACTGAGGTATATCCCAGCCCAGTCATACTTGTTTTTATATTTTTTATTTTGTTGACATATAATGGCACATATTTGTGACACATGGTGAATTATTTTGATACATGTGCATGGTATATAATGGTCAAATCAGAATAATCAGATTTTCTATCATTTCCAACATTTATTATTTCAGTCTGATAAGAGCATTTGAAATCCTTTCTTCTAGCTGTTTTGAAATATACTTTATTTTATTGCTAAGTATAGTCACCCTACTGTACTATACACTAGAACTTACTCCTTCTATACAACTGTGTTTTGGTTTTTTTTTTTATACCCATTAACCAACCTCTCCCTATCCCAGCCTCCTCCCCACTCCTTCCCAGACTCTGGTAACCACCACTCTATGCTACTTCTATGCGATCAACCATGGTGGTTTCCAGAGAAGAGTGAGAACATGTAGTTTGGATCTTTCTGGGTCTGGCTTATTTCACTTAACATAATGCCCTCTAGAGTCATCTTGTTGCCACACCTGACATAACTTTTTATGACTCAATCATATTCCACTGTGAGTACCACAATTTATTCATTCAACCGTTAGGTAATTATCCAGAATGACTCCTTGTCTCGATTACTGTGAATACAGACTGCTGCAATAAACATGAGCATGCGTGTATCTCTTCAACGTGCTAACTTTGTCTTCTTACAGGATATATCTAGCAGTGGGTTTGATGAATAATGTTAAAGACTATTATTATTACTATCATCATCATAACTATTCAGATACCAAAGGAACATAGCAACAGATTTGTAATTTTACTAATGCAAATAGTCGTATATGTTCCTGCAAATTCTATCTAGTATGAGAAAAAAATCCACAGTGTGCATATGCATATAGATAGATAGATAGATATTGGTGAAATTATTAAGGCCACTCCACGTAGTTAAAAGGGAGGTTTATTTAGTGGGGTAACTTACAAGTGAAGGGATAGGTAACAGGGTCTGGGAAAGGTGTGGCGCAGTCCGGCAGTGTTCTCTGGAGAGCTCTGCTCTGTCTACCTCCAGCGTCCAGGGTCCAGGAACCAAGAGAACTGGCCCATCTGAATCTCAGGTCTTCAGGGTCCTCTCTCAGCCCTGCCTTATAGGCGTGACAGTTACCGAAGCCTCAATGGGGATTGGAACTTCCAGATCAAAGCTGGAATGGCTACCCATTACATATATATATATGCATTTATGTCTTATTGTTAATAATGTACAGTACACCCACATATATGATACCTATTTACATGTATGTGAGAAGGAGATGCTACAGTGATTAAGAAAGTAGATAAGAGGGCCTTGGATTGGTTTTCCACAGTATGTGAACTGTAGATGTTGTTTCGACCACATGGAAAAAGTCAAGTCTCAGACGAGAATCCTCTCAGTTCGCGTTGAAAACAGCCACTAAAGCATGCCTGACAAACCGGTTAGCACTGGTCCTGGAGGCAGTGCTAGCGGCCATCTGGGTCCCGTGGAGAGCTGTATTTACCTCCTGACTCCAGGCTTCGGAAACATTTCACTGAGAGCTCTGTCTTCTGGGGCTGTGGGAGACAGCTCATCTCCGGACTTCTGTGACTCCCTGTTCTCTCTCCCTTGCCTGCCACCCTCGGGCTGGAGCACAAGGTGTACAGTCTGAGAGGTCAACAAATACACTCTTCACACCGCTGTGGCGAGTACCTGGTAGAGCAACTTAAGAAGGATTCATCTGAGGTCACAATTGGAAAGGTGCAGCCCATCACCATGGGGAAGGCGTGGCAGACAGGGCAGTTCACGTTGGGTGGGCTGGGCACTGGAGCATTCTCCCTCAGCTTGCAGCCTTCTTTTGTTCTGTTTAGAATCTCAGCCCCATCACATGATGTCACCTACTTTTGGAGTAGGTCTTTCCCCTTCAGGGCTCAATTAATCCTCTCTGGAAATACCCTCACAGACACACCCAGAGGTGTGCCTCACCCATCTCTTAAGTGACTTTAAGTACAATAAGATGAAATGAAAATCTGCCGTACAGCAGAGTACTGTCCACAGCAAGGCACTCACTCTGAACAGAGTTCTTGGATCGCATCACTGTGTAGCCTCTGGACTTTCCTGGATTGCTTCCGGCTAGAGTATCATTCTGTGTTCAGTTATGGTCTCAAAAAAAAGATGGATTAAAATTCCTACCCTCTGTCCCTCAGAATCTAAGTTTATGTGGAAATAGAGTCTTCACATAGGTAATAAGGTTAGAATGCAATTTTTAGGGGATGCCTCAAATCCGTATACATTCTTACAAAACCAGGACACTTGAGCAGAGATAGACAAACATAGCTAGAGTACAGAAGGAAGAGACTCAAGAAACATCCTGAGTCTTGGGGATCTTGTTTCCACAAACCAAGGAATACCAATGAAGAGTCCTTATCCTTTAGAGGGTATGGGCCCAACAGTGCCTTGACTTTGACCTTCTGGCCCTATCCTTCAAGGCAGTGCATTTCTGCCTTAGCTACCCAGTTACCTGAAGTTTACAGACCTGTGCTTCCAGACCTGGCTTAATGGATGCTTCTTAAACAACAAAAATACAGATTTGTTTACAGTGGCATCACCTTACTTCATTAGGAAAGCGATACAGATCATCTAGAGCCAGCAGCAATTCAGTTCAGGACAGTTCCTGATACAGGAACAGCAGTAGAGAGCCTGAGAAGGATGGAGGCTGTGGATGCTACAGGAGCTGTGTGTTGCACAGATCGGCCGACGCAGACATGATTTGATTAAGATGGGGCTTGATCAAATGTCAGATGGGCTTTTATGCCTTGGTGTTTCACAGGATGATTCATTTATGTTTAGAGGCCTGATTACTTAATTGTATGACACATGATGTTCAGCTAACAGACTGTGACTTCCTGCAGGGCAGAGGCTATGTCTTCTCGTTGGCAGGCAGGGTGGTGCAGTGCTGTGGCTAAGGGCAGGAGGCTTGGGTGTGTGTGTGTGTGTGTGTGTGTGTGTGTGTGTGTGTGTGTATTTGCAGAGGGTATACAGATGCACATACATAAACATATATATGAAAGCCATGTCACCATCCAGTGTCATTCTTCACCGTGGTTTTAGGAGCACATGGGAACTGGGGATGGCTATTAGGGCAGGCGAGTTACCCACTGAGCCCCAGGCATCTGCTTGCATCCATTTCTCCAGTGCTGGTATTACAATTATGGGCCACCATACCCAGCTTTTTCTGTGGGTGCTAAGGACTCTAGCTTGGGTCCTTATGCTTGCATGGCAAATACTTTATCAATTCAGCTGTCTCCCCAGACATCTCTCCCCACTTTATATCAAGACACCATGTAACTAAGTTGCCCAGACTGGCTTTGAACTCACTCTGTAGACTAGGCTGGTCTTAAACTTGTGATCCTCAGCGTCCCAAGGAGCTGCGATTATACATCTTTGCTACCAGGCCTAGCTCAACGGAAATTTTTTGAACAGCAAAAATGTTTTTCTTTTTCCCAGTGACATCATGATGCTTTGCCCAAGAGGGGGAGGGAGGACATGTCAGAGGACTAAGATGTATCTTAATAACACTAATCTCCATCTATAGAATCCATAGCAGAAAAATAGAAACACACAGACCCTCTTGGTGGTGGGACCTTGTGTTTTCTTTAAAGGAAAAGTTGGGAGTGGGTAAGCAGGACCAAGGTCCCCGTGTACTGCCCTGTGTCCCTGACTGCTCTCATCAGGACCTTTAAAGGAAGAGATGGAGGGAAGAGCACCAAAGGTAGCCTGCCACATCCTGCTGCGTCTTCAAAAGAGTGAGTTAGTCTGCAAAGTTGATGATGCCTTGCCTTCAAGTTGATTGAAAAGAAGTTTCCAGTCACATCCAGTATGAGACAGAAAGAAAAACAATTTGTATCCATACCAACAAAAAGGAAAAAGATTTTTTAAAAAATGATGAGTGTTTTTCAGGTAAATGGAAGGTATATAATTTTTATTTTTTTCTGTGATGGGAAATATTATTATTATTATTATTATTATTATTATTATAATACTACAACCACAACAAAACCAATGCTAAAAACATGAATATTTATTTACCAGACACTACGCAAATCCTCTTGTTTCCAAGTTTATTCATTGCTTTAAAACTCGGGCAGGATCTGTTCCAACCTCTGAAGCAGTGTCGATATCTGCAGGCTTCATCAACTCTACCTAATGTCACAAAGAATTGTAGGAACCATCATGTGAAACAGCTCTGGAGAAAGTCCCCTTGCAAAGCCACTGACGGTCATCTGTTGGAATCCACGGTGAGTCTGCCCCATTATGAGTTGGCCATTCACTACTCCGTGGTCCTGAGTCTTGCTCAGCAGTGTGAACACAAACTTCTTACTCTGAAAAGGGTAAGAAAGAGGATTCTTTTGTAAAGCCCTGTCTGTGCTCTCCACTGCTTTGGATATAAGCCCTACACCCTGTAGAGAGACTGTGTGCCTGGGCCAGGCCTTGTTACTTAATGATCACCAGATACTTTAGTTTCCAGAAACACAGAACCTTCTGGCATGGCCAGGTATGACACCATCCCTCCTTTCTCTCTTTGTTCTTAAAATGGCAGGCCAATGGGGGCTCGTGGTATATCTGTACTTGAGGTCCTGGCTGCAAATGTCTTCCGGACAGCACTCCTTGGAGTCTTGACAAAAGGGTTCCTGGGTGGGCCAGCCTGCAAGGTGCTAGTCCTTAGAACCAATGATCTTTCTTGTGGCCCATATGTTTTCTCCCCCCTTTGAGAAATTTTCTCTTCTAAGTCAAATGTGCTTCTAACACCTTCCAAAGATTATCGCCTTCCTCTTTCAGGTCTTTAAATTTTTATTATTGCCTTTTCAACTCTACCTCCCTGCTCAGTACCTGATCTCATTCTTTTCATTTTGAAAATAGCCCAGGGCAGAGACGGAAAAAGAAACAGCTGCAAACTAATTTTTAGGCAGCTTTTAGCTCACCCAAAATGTCGTTACTGCACCTCTTAACTTTTCAATAGATCTATTCATAGAAATTCTACCCCAAACTAGCAGCTTCCCTGGTCTCATCTTCCTTCAATCACTTCTTCAAAGAATCCATTGCAGAAAATCTCCTGTGTCCAGGTGGCCGTGGGAGGCCCTGTGCATTTCCCCCAATGAGGCTTCTTTTGACAGAAACACTTGAGAAGTAGAGTCAATATAATAAGGCCTAGAATTTCCCAGACTTCTGTTAATACAGCCATCCCGTCTGACCTCATCATAGACATGTTGACTCTCATTTCTGATTTAAGCTGTCAGTCTAGGTCAAATTACCCCAACAGCATTAGCACACACAGCAGAACATTGACAAGATGTTACTTACACCTAATTAAGGCTGAGAGCCTAATAAACATTCCTGCATCCTAGCAACCACATTTCCTCTGGTTCTGGGTCTTCTGGATGCTGACCTCAGCCTTCGGAATTCAGGAGTATTTGATACAGGGGATGCTCAGGGCACCGCGGTTGCTGTTCTGTGATCTCAATATCAAATTGGAAGTTGAGTGGCACAAAGAAGAACTGAGCGGAGAGGCAGGAAAACATCCCACGTGGAGGGTAACGATGAAACTCCGACCTGATAAGAGTAAGTGTTGCAGAAGGGCAATTTGGGGCTCCCTCCAAGTAGTCTAACAGTCTTAAATCCAGATGGATAGGCAGGAGATGGCAGTGGGAAAAGTCCCCGGCAGGAAATAAAGGAAATGAGCCTTGGCTTAGCGCACTGCCTACAGCCTGTGCTAAGCTCGGTCACCAGCAATTGCTCCAGTCCTTATGAAACAGGCACCAGGCATTCTCCGGAGGGAACGGAGGATCTGTGTTCCGGCCTCTTCAAAGACATTCCCATGGCCCTCGGTGGTGATGTGAGCGGAATCTCTCTATTTTGGCCTGGGCTGAGAGCTTGGGGTCACCCTGTCCTAACTCTTTCCTCTCTATCTCTGTCTTAGGGTGACATAAACCTCTCTAAAGAAACAGCCTTCACAACGAGGTCACTAAATGTCCCTGGATGGAAGCTGTCTTGGCCTCTTCACTCTGCTCCCCTCTCCCCTCTGGTGACAAATCCTGTTAAGGGTGAAATTCTGCCATTTCCTCTGTGGAATAGAGGTTTTATGTGATGACAAGTGAATGGATTTCTTTGCTGAAGTCCCCGATTCTGATACAGTTGCCAGAGGCAGAAAAAAAAAAAATCTACACTTGGGCAAAAATAAACAGCCTTTTGCCTTCAAAAGTGATTCCAGTTTCCTTCCTCTCTGTCTTAGAAAAACAGTCCTTTAGTGTGTGCATGGGGAGAGGGTAGCTTTTCATTTCCTTTTGCTTGGTAGCTTAAAAAATATGTATCTGAATTCATAGACTATTTGCCTTTCTCCATCGGTCAGCATGGCTTCTCTCCTTCTACAGCTCTGGTTCCCTGCTACTTCCTTGGTAGAGCCCAGTCTTACGCAGATGGCATAATGCAAAGCATGTCCATTGTCCAGCACATTAGCCTCTCAGTCAGGAGGCCAGAGCAACTCCACTTCCTCACCTGACTTCTCTGGACTCTGATCATGCCAGGTGTGGGGACCACTCAGGAAATTAGAGGCAGAAGCTGTTGCTGGTGGGGTCCTGATGCTTAGCCAGGATGTTGGCCTGCTGCAAAAGAGGGTGTGGGGGGGGCGGGTCTGATAATTATTGAAACAAAATGTAAAATTCAGGCATGTAGTTTGAAAGGGAAGGGTCTTAATTGAGCCCCAGAAAAGCCAAGAGAAATCTCCTGTGTGCTTGGCACCAGTAGGTTATTTCGGCACAGGGCACAAGAGAGGAGAGAGACTTCATGAGAGAGCCAGAGGTTTTGTTTACTTCCTCCTGGAAAGACTTTTTGAGAAATGCTCATTTGAATAAATGGGAGAGAGAAAGAATAAATAAAAGAATAATTTATTTGAATGAAATAAGTTAAGTTGACATGAGAAAGTCTTTACCTCGCAATGGTGACATTGAAGCCCACACTTCTGGTGGCATCGACCCCGACTGACTCGAGAATCCTGGTTCACGGTTTTCCTTTCCTCGCCTCAAGCTGGAACACAAGAGCGTTCATTTCAAATCATAGCTGAGCTGTGTGGCGCAACCTCCCAGCTGTGTGACCCAGAGGGGTCACATGAATAGTCCAAGGCTTGCAAAGTAACTCTGACCAGAGGGCTGCTTTCCGCCTATGCCCGGGAGTTCACCCTGCCATTCCTGACCCATCTCTTTCACCATTTCCCATGCATGTTCTATGGATTAACACCGATCCTCTGGCACTTAAATAAATTTTAGCCAAAGTGGGAGGGGGAGAGAAGATGAGGAGAGAGAAGAGGGAGGGAAAAGGAAGAAGAAAGTTTGGGAGAAAGAAAGAGGGAGGGAAAGGTTGATTTTCCATTGAAGAACTTGAGAAATCGTGGGTTATAAGCTAAATAAATTTGTTTATTTTTTTTCTCTTGTAATAGTTTAAAAATATCTGCTGCTGGAGATTTTAACCTCACCCATACCTTTGCAGTTTTCAACCACCAGGGAAGATGTTTGATTTCACAATGAGCAGTAGTCTAGGGACATGAGCCCTGGGTTCAAGAGCAGCTCTGTGATAACCGTGTGAACCTCCTTAAGTCAACAACAGTCCGTCTCTCTAGTTCTTAGTTGCCACATACGTAAAATGACAGCATGGATTTGGTGACTTACATGGTCCCCTTGTCACTCTGGCTCTTTGTCTGAGTTTGGAACAGTTGTTCTGACTGTGTCTGGAGGAGCAAGATCTGCCCTCATCCTACTCAGGAGGTTGACGTCAAGTGCTCACGATTTAGGTTTTATTCTTAAAGGTTATTCTAATCAGACCCATGACCCCAATGGAATACAAGGATCCTTCATAATTGATAGTTTCAGGTGACATAAACAAAAAGTAATTAGGAAAGTGGTTGTTCCCCAGGTGTTCATACTTCACAAATGAGGGTAACAAAGGCATTTTGGATAGGGAAGTCCACACTATAACTTGCCTTCCTTGCTTCACAGCATAAGCCTCAGATCTGGGTATTCAATCCAACACTGTCGCCTGGGCTATGATTCTTGAGGTCGCCTGGCAAGTAGAGAACATAACCCCAGTCCCTTTTAGTAGAAGATACTAGGCTGGGTTGAAAGAATGGTTCAACTGTGACTTGCCTAGGGACTGTCTCCATGGGCTCACAAGCTGAATGCATGATCTCTAGCTGGTGGAGGGTCCAGAAATTCTAGCAGGTGGGACCCAGCTAGAGGAAGTAGGACACTAGGGGTGGGTCCTTGGGGCATCTTATTTCTGGCCTTTTCCTGTTGTGCACACCACTTGCCATCATCCACCAGGCAGTGAGGAACAGTCTGTGTATGCTGCTGCCACCATGATGTCCCCCCC